>JACM01036728.1:0-10516 GCA_000787095.1 Periophthalmodon schlosseri
AGATTTAGACTTCGTCTTTTGCTTTGGGTGAACTAGTTTCTGTCGTAATGTGTTTGTAGGTCTACTCCATTCATTGTAGTGAAGAGCTTTGGCTATGGATCAGACCTGGACGACTGAGGGATTACACATATATATAGCAGACACAAGCACAATATAGCTTCTTTAATAGAATGTAGGAACAAATGAAGAAATTAGAGAAAAAGTAGTTCCTCTCGAGCTCTGTTGATCCTTCAGACAGGGATTCACTGCTGTGTGGAAAAGGGCTGGTGTGTCACTACAGGAGCAGAGCCGGGTTTTGAGCTGCCACATCAAAGAGCGCAGTAATCAGGCTGACAGAGAGAGGTGTCACTCTATGTCAGTGCTCCAGGACTGTCGCATGTCTCTGAGCAGCTCCCAGCTTCCACAAGAGGCTTCCAATCAGAGCGAGAGAGCGTCTGAGCATGTGCGAGCAGAAGGTCGACAGGTCAACACAGCCAAACATAGAACACTGAGGAATACTGCAACCCATTTTGTACACCAGCTGAACATACTGAAATGTCATATTGCAATTTTTCTGACTAGCATTGTGTTTGTGATTAGATTAGCGATTTATAGGAAAAGAGAAATCAAATCTGTCAACTGGACAAAATGTTGTCGCTGCTCATCCAAGCCGCTTCTTCAGTTCTGGTCAGATTATGGGTGGACACTGCCTTATATATGGCCAGGATGCTAATAGGTGTGAAACCACTCATTAGGGGCCTGAATGACTATGCTAAGTTGGACTCAGGCACAGTGCACACTTAGGGTAGCACAATAGTTCTAGCCTACAAACAGAAACTGTAAACAATAGGGTTTTAAGTTTCAGTGTAGTTAGCTCCTCCCTTCAGACAGATATAAGGCAGTGTCCACCATTAATCTGACCAGAACTGAAGAAGCGGCTTGGATGAGCAGCCAAACGTCTTCACTCCTCCAACCTTTTGTCCAGTTGACAGATTTTAGTTCTCTTTTTCTATGGATCAGACCTGGACGACTGAGGGATTACACAGATATTAGAGATTAATGTTTTAATAATATGATTCTGTTCAAATTTTACATTTTACACACGTCCAGAAGAATTGACAAAAGACTGAAATCTGAACTGACAAACTAATACAAAAATCACATTTCAGAACATGTTTGAACAGACCTTAACTACAGGGTTATGGTTAGTTTTATGCAGAATAAGACAGGAGATGTTGTTGTTTATCGAGGAAATGATGTACTTCAAAAACTGCAGCTTTTATGATTTGCTACTTGCATCCATTCAAACTGCAATTTGTTTTTTGTCTCTGTCTTCTACATTTGACCCATCCTTTATTGCCTCTGGAGTATGGGGCAGCTGCATTGTCAGGAGTACCTAAAGTATGCCAACAGCCAGTCAATAGAGCCGGGAGCGTGCCCATGAGCACTTCTTATTTGGAATGCGGCGGCTAGCGCGTTAGCTATGTCCATTTAAATATACAGTCTATGGTTACTATTGTATTTGAAATAGAGATTATCAGAAAACTCCAAAGTGAGACCAAAGACAACAAACTGGCATACTTCTATACCAACGTGGGAACCTAAAAGTAGCATTTTCCTTTTCCTTTCCAAGCTACTTGTGAAGTTGAGCAGCAGTCAATCACGTAGATTTTCAGCCACCTGGAGCCACTCGTCATGCAGACTGATTTAGCGCACATTCACTGACTGTCATTGTCATTGTAAGAATTCACCAGATAGTAGTTTAATACCTCTGAGTCCTTGTGAATCCATATACTGTTACCAATTTGTTTCTTTGTTTATTGAAGATTTTCTGGGGTCCACTCTCAAAGTAAAACAGCCCGCAAGCAAATAAATATAAAGTTTTCCATACGTAGATCTATGGAAAAAATATACTGTGATGTTATTGTGTAGCAGGAACTATTGATTTTTTGAAATTGAATTAAATTTTGAACATTTTAAATTTTATACTGTGATAGAGTTAAAGAGTGTGTATTATGCAAAATCATTTTTTAGCTTTCTACCATGTTATAACATTGTTCCCTCATCACAAACATGCCTGAAGAGGTTTTAGATGTCATCCATGCATGTTTGAGTATTTTAGCGATCACTCCTGGGCCCTATTTGAACCGTTTGTATAGTTAGCTGTAAGATTCTGTCCAATGCTTAGCCCACAAGCCTTCGTCACCCATGTTCCAACACGAAAATTCTCTATAAATACACAAAAAACATGACACAAAACTGTACACTACAAATTCACAAGCCTGGTGTGATGTGCAATAGTTTCAGGGAGTGGGAGAGTGACTCAGGGCAGGTAGCAAAGGGAGAGGGGACTCAGAGCATCAAAAATGAAAGTGGAACTTATGCAAATAAATGTTGTTTTTGGGGAATATATCATTTTCATAACAATAAAATTTAACATGGTGATCTAAATATGTTCATATATGTGTTAGCAGTTGATACCCCATAGAAGTAAAATACCCCCTCTTTAAGGTACACTTCATAGATCCTCAAAGGGAGCGATGGGACCCATCTCCAGATCTTGAGCTAGTGTTGATCTGGACTAACTCAGCTGTCTTAATATTCTTAATATTCTGCACGGTTTGGGTTGATGTGGAAACTGCAGCGCCTGAATGAAACCGACCCAGACACATTCAAACTCCATGCAAAAAGACCCAACACTACCTGCGATTTGAACTAAGACCTACTTGCTTTGAGGTGGGAGATACAATTTACTTATTAGCAGTTTAACACATCAGCCTGTTCCCTAGTCAGTAAAACGCTGACGTGAACAAGACAGTGGAATCACAACTGTAGGCCCTGTGCGAATTCAAAAAACTACAAGCCTGCACTTTTCATTTTGGAGAGAGACAAGCTTCTGCCTAGCCTTCTCTGAGTGACACTCAAGAGCTTATTTACCCAGAGAAGAGTGCATTACGGAGGACTTAAGCTTGTATTAGACGCGTGGACTTCCCGGGGAGCCAGTGCTGTGTCATCTGCTCCTGTCTGCCTCTCCAGGACAGCACACTCTGCAGAGGGATTAGTCAAATTAGCATTAGCCATGTCGCTAAACGGCTCAGAACATTTGGGTGTGTCATTGGTGGATGGGGCCAAGGCATCAGACGTGTATAAGGCTATCGTGAAAAAGTTCAGCTTTGGAATCATGCATGCTAACTACTTTCACTACAGTTTGCTAGGACTGCTTCTTTCTGTTAGCCTCTCCAAAATATCACAATAATTACCCTACCATGAGAAGTAGCACAATTTAATTTAAGAAGCATACCAATTGCAAATATACACGCTGTGTTCTAAAGTGGCATAAAGAGGCTGTACTTGGCCTCTGGGGGCTGGAATGGGATGGTGCAAGTACATATATGGGAAGGGCATCTGACTGCTGTGGCATTTAAAATCATCATCAGCTTAGGTCATGTCTGCAATCATGGCGTCATTATGAAACAAAGATAGGAGTGATGGTCCTTGTTGAAGAAATGTTTTAAAAGTTATTTAAAGGGACAATAAAACAAGTCCTACACTGTATACGCACAAGTGTCTTTGCTATTTAACCAGCCCATGCTAAAAAAAGACTTTTAAGACCACTCTATGCCAACCGCTACATAAAATATGGAAATATGGAATAATTTCATAACTGGATAGTAAAATCCGTGATATGGAACGCGATTTGTTCCGTATTTTGAGAAGTTAATGAAATTTGCAAGCCTTAAGGATATGATAGTCACTCTTGCTCCTTCCTGTTTCTGAATGAATACAAAGCTCTGCTGACCGCTGCTGCCAAGAGAGCAGCTCAACATGTGAGACATGCGTCTCCTTCGCTCGGCTCGGTCACTGCCCCGAGCTGTCAATCAAAGAGCAGGCCTAGTCCAACGCCACTGTCCCCGTTTGTGAGACTCAGCCAGCTCCCTGGCTCTGATAGTACTGGTGACTAACTTTATTAACTAACCAAAGCGGCACAATAGGATTAATTTGTAGATGAAATGAAATGGAGCTGATGACAGAAAGGGCAGACGAGAATGTGAGGAAATCCAAACTGACACGGGATGTTTTCCTCTGCCAGGATCCTGGGCTTCTGAACCACTTTGGAAGGACCCACGCCATCAGAGCTCTGCCAAGTAGTGTTCCAATTCACCCAAAGCCCTCACGTCCTCCACGCTCCACTCCTCCATTTGGCTCATTTACCCAGCATGCACCTGTGGATCCGTGGCCACCTCGGAGTGCTGCAAATTGCCCACAATGCACTGCAACTTTCAATTTTTACTAACTTCATTCAAGCAGTAAAATGCATTTTAATAAAATTAAGACATTACACAATAAACCAGAACTAAATATGTAGCAGTTTTAGTCACACTATTATCAACTATTGATTTAAAATCAGGACAAATGCAGCAAACTGAGCAAAATCTTTTTAAGAAGGGGATTTAGGATGAAATGATCGTCTGAAGATGTTTTAGGCTGTGCATCTATTTGATGATGACACATAAAGACACTTCTGAATACTTTTCATTTGTAAAAGCATTGATTTTTATTAAAACTCATACTTCTATCACATTTGATCTGGCCACGTGACACAGCGCATTCGCTCCCTCCGGATCCTGTTCCATATACGCTCCAGGCAGTGTGAGCGTTAGCTTAGCACTAGTGGTAGACTGCTACAAAGTGGTCAATGGAGGAAGGACCCTGCAAATTAAGAAACACCCACGACTTGGGACTTGACTCGGACTTGACCTGAAATAACTGCACCTGTGCGATGTTAAAATGTTGCAAAATGACTGTGTAGGTCTATACATTTTGCATGTTCTGGCAGCGTTATCTGTCCTGTAAATTCTATAATGTATTGTGTATGTTGTGTATGTAGTGTATGTTGTTTATTTACTTTTTTTTTAAAATTATTATTACTTGTAAATAATCCTTAATATAACTCATTATTCAAACAGATTTTAAATTGTATTTTAGAATCATAAAATGTTTCACTGCTTCTGTCAGCAGGGCTGGATTGGGGGAAGAAATCAGCCCTGGAGTTTTTGTTCTGGACCGGCCCCCTGATCGCAGCGATTCAGAAAAAAAACAAAAAAAACCCAAAAAAACAAACATGGCATTTTTTATGTCAGTTGATATTATAGGCTGGGCTTACTAATGTAATTTTTGTGTATAATTTGATTATAACTGGAGTGATTTGATCCAAAATTGATTTTTAGATTGTCAGATTGCTGGCCTGTTTTTATTGGGCTGTATTTGTTACACTGACCCTAATCCTTTTGGCTATTTTTAATAAGCCAGAGCTATTAATTGTAATTAAATGTTGTTTTTAATTATGATGATTGGTAGAAATTAAATCAGTTACTGTTAAAATAAATAAGTTGAACAGGCCCCCTGTAGAACACAGAGTGTGCTTGTTGTGGACGCCCTGCTGCTCAGAGCCACAGTCTGAGTGCAGCAGTGGACAGCAGTGGTCTGAAGTGGCCCCTAAACTATTCTTTGATCGCGCCACATGAAAATAAAATTAAAAAAAAAAACTGTTGTGAAGATTAAAGAGTGTAGAATGCCTTTATGGGCTTGGAAACATTCTGTTCACAAAATGCCTTGATTTCAGCGTGATTTCAATGAACAGGCTCACTGCCAGCAGCAGCTCTGAGCACGCTGCCGCTCGGGACAGGGGCTGGCGCTCCCGCATCAGCCTCGCCCTGTCGGCTTCGGGCCGCGGGCCGTGGAGTCACTTGTGCATGCGGTCGCGTTGAACTCATGGTAGAGCGAATACAGCCAGGGAAAGATGAATAAGAGCGTTACATCAGGACTGAGTGCGGTGTTGCACAGGTCTGACAGTGACCAGCCCAAAAAGTGCCTCGGCCCACCGGGAAGTAAGATAGTAAGAAAAAAAAGAAACATTTTAAACAAAGACATGCTTAAAGTAAGGTATTAGAAGAAGAGTAGACTTTGACTAAATACACATAGAAAATACAGTTTACAGTATTACATAAGAGCATCAAAACATAAATTATGACAACTACGACAACCAGTCATACTCAATGAACACATATTAATGTATTAACTATTTCAAGACCAATTCATGCTAAAAATTGGTTTAAAAGTTGTGCCTTTTTAAAAAAAATTACAAATATCAACATACAACAATAGTAAACAAAACATAACATGAACATTCTAGATCACATAGGAAAGTATACACAGCATATCTCCCATACATTTACATACATCTTATCACATGCACATAGTCACAAGAATACAGCTGTAACGTAGTTTATGTGGTCTTACATCTCATACTAGTGTCATGTTACTAAAATTTTAAACTCACTACTCAATACCTATTCCAGTACCACAATGATAATAAAACACATTCATTCTTTAGACAATAGAATGTAATTTTCAACATTAAATAGTAGTACTTTCTTTTCTATTCCCATGTGGTCTTATATCTGTGTGATCCTTCAGTCGTCCAGTAGGTTCCATAGTGGTCCATGGGCGTGTACTAGTCTATGCGTCTTATACTTGTGAAAGATACAGCTCAAGATCATTCTAAAGCTATTCAGGAAAGGTTCATTTTTGAGTATCTAGTTTCAATACTAGTTTTGATATCAATGAATGATTTGCGATACTTTTGACAACCCTGTATTTTTCACATAAATTCAAACAAGATGTGTCTGCAAATATAGCTGTATATAGATTGGATTTAGCTGTCCAATTATAGAGACCAATTATAATCAAGTGACTGTGCAAAATAGGTAAATGTGAAAATACTGCGTTAATGTTGATAGTAAAGTTCACATTACTTTAACATATGTGGGATATATATGTGATATTACTGATTTGAAGAGATGCAAAATGTGGCTGCAAAGTAGATGCTTGAAAATAAAAAGACAGTGTAATCTTATTATGTTTCAACCCATTTCAGACTGATTGCCAAAATATGATCTGATTATCCACCCCTAATTAGCCCTGTAGGCATACTGGGTTAGAATACGACTGCTAGTACAACCAGAAGGTACTTGTTTCTTGTACTACCACAAATACGTCAAAGAACTTGGTTTAGTTTGCAAAATTGAGAAGAGGATAAATATAAGTTTATGTCTTTACCTATACTAAATTGTATCAAAGTTTAACATTTTTAAGTGATGATTTTTCCATATCTTTTTAAAGCCTGTTCAAGATCACCTCACTAGAAGATGGTACGGGACCACTGGATCACTCAGCTTTGACCTCCCATCTGAAGAGGACCAGAACATTGATGGAGGACCTGAACCCCTCGACATCTTCCAATCTCCAGTCGAACATCGCAAAGGGGTGGTCCGAAATTCAGAGTTGCTATTTAAACAATGGCTGACGTAGACCTGCTTGACGATGAAAGTTCCGGAGTACGTCACGGAACAGTTTGGCGAGTAGTCCCATTTGGATCCTTCGCTTTGGGCATCAACACGAAAGGAGCTGACGTTGACCTCCTCTGTGTGGGACCAGGCTTAGTCCAGAAATCCGATTTCTTCTCGTCATTTGTGGAGAAACTGAAGACCCACAATGCAATCCAGATCATCCGAGTCACTGAAGATGCGTTCGTCCTGGTTATAAGGCAGAAAAGCATCACTGACAAACTGGATCTGATGGATATTGTTCATCTTCAAGGAATCGACATTTGTTGTGTGAGGAGTCTACAGGGTTTCTGAGTTGCACATTAGATCATTAGCTTGATGCCAAATAGCTTCACTTTTAGAGTAGTACTAGCCACAAAACATTAAGCAAAATGTCAGAACATCTACTCAAATAAGTTGGGATTTCTGGGTGGAGTTTCCTGGGGTATCTTAGTCTCCCGAGTATGCCAGCTGTACCCTTACGCAACCGCTGTAGTTTTGGTGGCTAAGTGACCTTTAAGTTCTTCTCCATGTGGCAGTGGACTTTCCCCTTCTTACTGAAGAACCCTGAGGATCACAATTTAAACTTTCCAGCGTGGAATCCCGAGGTGAACGTGAGCGATCGGTTTCACCATATGCCAATTATCACGCTGTCTTAACTGCACCAGAACTGCACCTTCAACATAAGTCCATCGACTCTCAAGATCATCGTGGAGGAGATCAAACGTGGGCACAGCATAATGGAGGATGGAAAAAAAACTGTTTGAACCCGCAAATTTTCTTCAAGAGTATAAACATTACATCATTCTGTGTGCTAATGCTCCTACAGAGACCCAGCATCACCCAGCTGGCCAACAACTTGGTGCATTATTGCTACGAACTGGTAAGGAATGAGAACACAAGAATTTGAAAATAAAATAAATCAACAAATTAATTAATTAAATTCTACACATCAAATTGACAAAACATGAAATCCTCTCAATTTTTTTGGTCATTTTCATAATCCTCTTGCAGCACTTCTTCTCTGCCAAAGACACGTTGGTGCTGCTATAATGCATTGGATTTCTATAGCCCCTTTCAAGACACCAAAAGTGTAAGCTACTATTGCCCTAGGGCAGACTGACTGAAGCAAGGCTGCCAGTCTGTGCCATCAGTCCCTCCAACCACTCACTCACACACACCTTCCATACTATACTGCCCCCTAACATCTGGGGGAATGTTGACATTAACAAACAGAGGATCAACATTGTATTTATTTTAATAGAACATATAAGCTATTTCTGTACAGACTCACCCCTTTGGTCATGAGAACGTAGCTTGAGAAATAACCTATTTGGTGAAACGGGATGACTCAAATCATTAGCTAATTTTTTTATGTGGTAGAATTAAAGGAGCTGTATGTAGCTTGAGCTCTTACATTAAAAAAAGGTATTACAATCCCAAACTGAACCTGTGTTGCCAGAGCCTTAACCTGCAGATAGAGACACATACAAGTTTTTGTCATTCTCTATATCTGGACAGGTCATACCTCATGTAAAAGCTCGGAACCTCCATGTCTGACTTGTATCTGGGGACACAATTAGGTCATATTTACGGGATTTAAAATGAAAACCTTGCTTTAACATAGCAGAATAGTATTCATAAAAATAGCTTATAAAAAATGTTTGCTTTTGCTCAAGTCGCTGTATAAGTTGGACATGAGCACATTCCAGAATCTGAAAACAACCAATTAGCAGGTAACCCCATAATGTATAACAACATCTCTCATTGAGGATTCTTCAAAGCAGAAGTGGGTAGTACTCAGTTACATTTACTCAGTTACATTTACTTGAGTAACTTTTTAAAATAAATTGCACTTTTATTTATTACTTTTGAGTAATATTTTTACAGTACTAACTTGGGTTAAGGTTTTGGTTCCTCTTCCCACTGTGAGCAAGTCTCCAAGTGACAAAAGCTTTATGTTGAATAGGAAATGATTTGTTGAACATAATAATAATAATAATGCATTTTATTTATAAGAAGAAAACATCCAAGGACACTGAACAAGATAAAATAAGATAAAAAACATATAGCATTTACATTTGTGTTTCTTGCAACACTCCTTCAGATATGATTTAGTTTGTCTTATTTACGAAATGCCAGATTTTGTACATTATTTAATGTTTTGTCTTTCAAATTACATTCACTTCAAATTATAAATCACATGTTACATTCAGATACATCCAGATTTTTGGCTACTCTACCAGCCTCAAATTGGTATTTAAAGCAGATCTATTCTGTAAAACTGACTTTTCAGAGCTTTTAACCATGTTATAGTAGAGTTATAGTTGTTTTCCCTTCTCATTTACCCTCTCAAAGTTATTTTTGGAGTGATTCATGCATGTTTGAGCACTCTTTAATCACTTATTTTCAAGATGCCATATCAGATCAACCCCCGTTTTCACTGCCATTGGTACAGCTCGTTCTTCAATTTTATTTTCTTAATCGATGATACGTGTGGATTCAGCAGCGTTGTGTTTTCATTTTCATTCATTTTGGTAGAAATAAAAAAAATCCGCTACTCACTAGCGTGATCTGTGGCTATGCATGAGGGGCCCGACAGCCCATTGGTCACCACAGTTTTCTAATGCAGAAGTCAGCGGACTTGTTTCTTTTATTAAGTCGTTTTAGATGAATATTGCGATTTAAAATGTGCACACTATAACATAATGATGCATGGGTGTCATAGAATATAATTACATAGCAGACACAAGCACAATAGGTTTTATTTAAGTCTAGTTTTGAAAAGAATAGTTTTTGCTTCATACCAAATCTTTTACTATTCATACAAAATCGCTATCGTCCTGCTGTATCTCCTTTTGAGAGCCAACACAGGGAGCATGTGCAAATAAAAACATGTGTGTGCCTAACATATAGCTATAAGTCAATGTGAGATGGTGGAGATTGTGTTTGTTCTGCTGGAGGCCTGCTCCTGCCCCAGAGCCCCACACAATCCAGATGGTCCCTGCGATAGAGAGGACAGAACCAGGCTCTCTGGGTACACCGGGCCCAGCTTGCATTTACATCTAAATGAAGTGTGTGCAGACCAGGGCAGGGCGACACGAGCAGCCCCCATGTGTGGAGGAGAGACTGGGGATTGTCTGTATAGCATT
>KN486701.1:2693-30687 GCA_000787095.1 Periophthalmodon schlosseri
GGTAGGGCTGTCCAAATGAAGCTACACATTCACAAAGTCATTTCAGTCAAAGATATAGTCACAGTATAATAATGATAACATACAGTAACTGAATAAATGGGAGATAGGTGATTTTAATGCCATATTGCGGAACATTTCACACAAAGCAAAGTGGTAGATCCCCTGCCAGAAAAGTTACATTGTGCACCTATAAGATCATACAGCAGTGATCAACATCATGTATGAAATGTGTGTGTTTTGAAGTTTAAATGTGTCAAAAGTAAAGTTGGGGCTTAGAAAAGTTATTAAATTGCATTGAAGAAATTACAATATTTATTTGTCCTTTACTTCATTATAGTAACCCTAATATTTAACTTCGCCATGTTCCTATTCCCAGGTTCTACTTCCCCCGCGGGCTTCCTGTGGTAGGCACCTCCCCCAACCATGACGCCACCATCGCCACCATAGAAACCGCCTTCACCGAGTTCGAGGATGAGAAGGCGGACATTTACGAGATGGGGAAGATAGCCAAGGTCAGCTGTGTAACAACTGTTGTAGAGAGGTGTGAGGACAGTAGCAGCTACATGTGATGTCTGGTAGTTCCTAGAAAGCAGACGCGATAGAGCATAAAACATACGAGGGATGGGCCGGTGTAATTCCTGGAAAGTACTTCTGTGCAGGCCGACGTAGACAGGTTTCGAAGGCAACGGATAAGCAAGGGAGAGTTAATATACAAATATACACAGACTAGCAAAATAAAGAAACAACGTACTATTATAAAAAAAAAAAAAAAAAGATCCTAGACCTCTGCCAACTCTTCACAAAGCAACTTATCTATAAACTAAACTGATCAATCTTTAGTGACTCCGCCCTTGATCTCTCTTTACCTGTCCAGCCAGAACCACACGCTTTGACAAAACTTTACAAAGACGAGTGGATCTGGAGCCGGTCTGTCTCCCCAATTTCAGAGGGCGTGATTGACAGGTGGATTAACCAATCAGAGAGATGCATGATCCGTTTGTGTCAAAAACAATCATGGCTGCAAACATAGGACTGAGAAACAGCAGAATTTTTGCAGGATCAACAAAGCATCAAACTCTTATTTATCTCAGGAGAAATAAGTTATATTTTGTTCCGAATGTGGCGGTTGGACCGTCTCAAGTTCGGACGGAGGATTTTCACCCTCTATTGTCCGGTTCCAGACCCTCCTGGATTTGATCAGAAGGTAGAAGGGACTGGCTGGTCAGGCAGGAGCTAAGGTAGATCCGGAGATGGGTCCCGCGCCCACTGCTCCTGGTTGACCCAGTGGCACTGAAGGATGGGTCAAATGCACAGGACAATAAAGTGGATCTTAACCTTAACATTCTTGATTAAATATTATTGGCCTGTAGATAGTTGTGGTGTGATCTGAATTCTAATAATTGCTCTTTTAGTCAGTGATATCTTTAATTCATTTCATCAAAAAGTAATGGATTTAAGCTAGTCTAATCTTGGTCCATGGTCTTTACTGTAACTTGACACAGTAAAGTAGTGTAATAATGTTTGTTTATGCTGTGTTTTTGTTCAGGCATGTGGCTGTCCTCTGTACTGGAAGGCCCCCATGTTCTACGCAGCAGGCGGAGAGAGGACCGGCTTCGTCTCTGTTCACTCCTTCATTGCAACATGGAGAAAGTAAGAAACACACGTCCCAGAAGATGAATTACGCACACAGAATCAGAGCCCTGACTGAAGCATATCAACGTATATGTGAAGAAATACAGAGCTGTAGATGTAGCGTATGTTTTTGGTCAATAACTGAAAACATGAAAATCAAAATGTCCGAATTTTTTGGCTTTAACTTCACATATAAACTTTAATGCAAAAACAGAATATCTGCTTCTAACTTGGTATTTTCTCTCTGTTTTCATTGACATACTGTTATAATGTTTTTCTAGTTTCAGACACATTTATATCTACAGAGTACGATTTTTGAATTATCCATCGCCATTTGCCAAAAAGATGTACAGTCCGAAATACATTAAAACACATCAGGATACCGTTAGACCAATTTTATAATTATAAACTAGGCTGCTCAAACCTAAGGCAGCAAAAAACATGACAAATACTTAAGATATGTTCAAGTCATAAGAACTGTAACTTTTGCCTTTTTACAGTGTATGTATAAATTGTCACTTGCACGTTACACCCTTTATTTTCTCTTCTATCTGTCAATCCTTGTAACTTGGGCCTGTATCAAACCCACATAATGGCATCATAATGATTTCTTCTCTTTGATTCCAGATTGCTGCACAGTTGCCATGACGACGCGTCCAGATTCATTTCTCTGCTGGCGAAACCCGGGTGTAACTTCCTGGAGCAAGAGGACTTCATCCCTCTGCTCCAGGTACAAAGGACAGATCAAATCGCAGCTTCTTTGATTCTCTGTGGGTCGTGTTACGTTTTATGAGAGGAATTTAAAGCCTATTTTGTCTCGAATCCCTGTCAGTGTTGGAACAATAAACAAATTATAAAAACAATGTATTTTTTACTCTGTATTTTTTACTGAATCTACTGTTACAAACATACTTTTTCTGGTGGTTATTGTTTTGCCTGGAATGTTCCACTGTATGGCATTAAATGAACCTATCTCATATTCAATTTACTGCCAAAATACCATGAAAACATGCATTTTTGCTGTAAGCGGAGTTACCTCTCCTCAGATCTGACCTGTAACTTGGCCGTGTGGCGCCACTTCCTTGTCTCCACGGTGACTGTTACATGTAACGCAATACTGTGGAACATTCTAGGCCGAGCGATAACATCTCCATGGAGACAAGCAGCGGACATGTTTAAATCTATTCTCTCTCGTTTTGGATTTTAGGACATCGTGGACACACATCCTGGACTGACGTTTCTGAAGGATGCACCCGAGTTCCATTCCCGCTACATCACAACGGTAAAAAT
This sequence comes from Periophthalmodon schlosseri, assembly GCA_000787095.1. Lineage (NCBI taxonomy): Eukaryota > Metazoa > Chordata > Actinopteri > Gobiiformes > Gobiidae > Periophthalmodon > Periophthalmodon schlosseri. Next base: position 5,616 of record KN486701.1, read on the forward strand.
ACATCCGTTATAATTATCTGTAGAATAAAATACATTTACAGATTATATAGTATTGGTCATTTTCTCGTGCTGGTTTCAAGCACGGTAGTATTAACAACTCCAGTTTACATTTTGAGTTTTTGTTTGCCTCAGTGGACAAAACTCTTTATACACAGAAGAATAAATGTCTAAACTTACAAAAAAAAAACTTGAGTCTTTATAATGAAAACAAAACCGTCATGTTAATTGTACTTAGACTGGGCATAGTGTTTGGTCAGTGATGCAGTGGAGGAGGCCTCTCTCTGTGCGTCAGACTCTAGTGACGTCACGGAAACACCGCCGCCCCCTGCTGCCCGGAAATGACCGCTGCTGTAGAGGCCCGGACCCCCCACATGCCCATATTAAGACAGGTCATTCAGTTTAGACCCACTGACCAGTAACAGGAGTGGAACTATGTACCCTCAGTGCCCTGCGGTATCTGCGTTTCACAAGACATAGATAAAGCAGATGGTCCCTTTTGTGATTGAATAAGGAAACATGGACTAATACGTGATGTTAAATTCTGTGTATTGTATAGATTTATAGAGGTAGGTAGTTGTTTTTTTTCTAAATGTGTTGTGTTCTATCTATTGTGCACAGTTCAGTCATGCAAATATATAAAACCACATACAAAACCACTGTATGTACTGAGATGGTATTAAAATCGAATGTACTAATTTGCGTGTTTAACTTGGCGACAGAAATGTTGTCCCATATTTATAACATTTTGGTAATATTAATATAGAAAGTATCAGTATATTATCTTCACTTGAACATTCAAACATCCTCACGAAACGTCTTCACTCTTCAAAATGTTTGTCCAGTTGACAGAATTGGATTTTTCTTCTGCTACGTATTTTCTGTGGCTAATATATTCACTAATGGTATATTACTTTCAGTTTTCAAACCGCGGCATGTTAGCAATAACTTTTACGTTTTCAAACACCGTACACCTTCACTAGAATCATTTGAATCATTTTCAGCCCTGGAATTGCCAAACTTTAAACTGACAGCTATTGTTTTAGCCTCATTTAAACTGTTTCACTTCTCGGTGCACCTGAAGATATTGGACACTTTCTGTGGTAAAAAAAATGGGACAACTTAAGGTTATTCTAGTGTATCGTACGGCAGCAGTTTGATTGCGGTTAAAGAATAGCTGTTAACTTTAAAACTACCACTTAATGACATCACAAGGTGGAACAGAGCATTTTGAGCTTGGGACGTGTAGACAGCTTAATAATGAAAGATTACTCAAACATGCGTGAATGAAACAAAACACAACTCCAGGTATGTTTTTGATGAGGTAGCAACGTTCTAACATGACTTAAAAGCTCAAAGGAATAATTTTTGCGTAATTTTGGATCTTTAATTACTGTCCCCTCCTCCTCCTTTTCCCAGGTGATCCAGCGGATATACTACGTGGTCAACCGTTCCTGGTCCGGGCGCATCACCACGACGGAGCTGCGCCGGAGTAACTTCCTCCAGACTCTGGCCCTGCTGGAGGAGGAGGACGACATAAACCAGATCACGGACTACTTCTCCTACGAGCACTTCTACGTTATCTACTGCAAGTTCTGGGAGCTGGACACTGACCACGACCTCTACATAGACCTCAAGGACCTCTCCAGATACAACGACCACGGTGAGATATCGTTCAGCTCTTGTTTTGTTTATCACAGTCCAGTTTGATTTATAGTGCTGCTAAAGGTGCACTATGTAACCATTTTTTAATTCTTTATTTATAAGTTTTAACATTTTACAATGATGGGTCCATTTAATATGTACAAATATATGTACACTCTTCTCAGTAGCGGTTCCCCCTTTTTAAATCACATTCCCATCATTTCAACATAGAATACAGAACACGAATGGAACAAAATGGAGTGACCACAAATTGTACATTATTTATCTATTTACTTATATTCTCAAAGTAAAATTGGGCCTTTTTAGATTTTTATATTCAAACCACTTTTACTAACAAGACAAAACCACCCTTGTTTTTTGTTATTTACAAATTCTGTCTTCTCTTCCACCTTGTAACCTTTCTGGTGTGGGGGTCCTCCATCTTATTGTCTCCATGTAGATGTTATTACTTTGTCTGGAATGTTCCACAGTATATAGTATGTCAACTTATAGTTCTATATACGAAAGCTGGAACAATACGTTTTGGGCCTCAATATTTATCCTGGGTGCTTTTTCTTAGCAAAAGTGGGGAGATTTGGGGCATTTTTGTTGTAATACGATAAGATTTGGGCTGTAGAGGGGTGAATAAGCTAATTATTGGTACGTTCTGTTATCTGTTTGCTGCAGCTCATGTCTTTTAATGAAACAGTCTATTTAAAAATGATCTACTTTATTTAAATCTTAATTAGTGACATAAAATAGTTTCAATATTATCGTTTATCGCAATATTACTCTGTAGCAATATATCATGCTTCAAAATTTGTTAGCGTGACACAGTTTCACATTAAAACTAGGATGAATATCACTGGTTTCAGCTTCCTGTTTATATAGGTGCCATTTTGAGCACCATTCAAAAGATATCATATTTTATTTTTAATTGTTAATTGCCATTTTAGCGCTAAAACACATTTATGGCTTTGGGAGGGTCACAAAACCATTAGCATTTATACTTAATCTAATTTCCCCTAAACCAAGCCCCTCAGAATTTCAAATTTCTTTCTAAACAATGATCGTTGGTTACACCCAGTCCTTGCCTGTTTTTAATAATAATTTAGATTCAACTCGCTTCAACAAAACAGTGTATTTTTCCGTGTTTTAGAGTGTAATTTGTTTGTAAATAGCGTCTACTTGAATACACAATGACTCACATTATATCCACTTTGTTTGTGCCTCAATCCTCAGCTTCTTCAAACAGAATCATTGAGAGGCTGTTCTCTGGAGCTGTGACTCGGTGAGTAGAAACCCCCAGTACAAAAGATAAACACAGCGATTATTTACTTCTGTGGAAGTATTCAGTCTAAGTGTGTGTGTGTGTGTGTGTGTGTGTGTGTGTGTGTGGTTGCCAGGGGTAACGCCGTGCAGAGAGAGGGGCGCATGAGCTACGCCGAATTCGTTTGGTTCCTCATTTCGGAGGAGGACAAGAAAAACCCCACCAGGTAAATACAATCATTATATACACATTTTAAGATTCTTCCTATAAAAGTAACAGTTGAGGATTCGCAGTGTAAACTTTTTGCCTCTCTTATAAAGTTACTGTTGTCGTCCAATTTGGCTTCTTTATCGTTACTGTAGTTTAACACTTTAAAACATGTTCTGTCCCTCCGTAACCCCAGGTCGTGTGCTGTTTAAATTTACATATATCAAAGGTCATCAAGACTGTTTGAGTTTTTGTGTATGATCATCAATATCTGAAGTCAGAGTTCGCTCAGCTCTGCTCCATTTTCTCACGTTTATGTAGCTTAAACAGTAAAAAAAGTACTCAAAGATTAGGTTTGTCCCACCAAGTACGGTTACTACAGCAACTTCAGCGCTCGTGTGAAAGTATCTGGCCATGCTCAGTTTGGAAAACTGCTCCAAATCAGGCAGGGATCCAAATTGCGCAATGATGGGATGGAATACTGGGATGTTTCGTTTAATCTTGATCACACTTCATGGTCGCTAACTCGCTCTGACCCAGTGTGTTTCCTGTGTTTTTCAGTATTGAGTACTGGTTCCGATGCATGGACGTGGACGGGGACGGCGTCTTGTCCATGTTCGAGCTGGAGTACTTCTACGAGGAGCAGTGCGAGCGTATGGAGCGCATGGGAATAGAACCTCTGCCTTTTCAGGATCTACTGTGTCAAATGTTGGACCTCGTCAAACCAGAGAATCTAGGTGGGTGCTGCTGTGGGCCTTTGGGTGTCATTTCAACTCTTTGCCATTGTGTTTTCCTACCCAGTCTGATGGTCTTATTTTTAAGTGTTTGAACAGGTAAATGATAAATTGTCACACTGATATGGCGTCATTCTGCATTTTATAATAACTGCAGCTATTAACCATGATCTAAGTATTTTAAAAGCGCTGATTTCTTATGTATTTTGGTCTTCAAGCGCTTCGGGTGTCTTGAAAGGCGCTACATAAAATCCAATGGTTAATTTAAAAATAATGAATTATAATGAGATTGTTTAGATCAAAGAACATAAGCATAGTCGCCATTTACCTTAACCTTAACCTATTTTAACTCAAATCTTAAAGTTAAATCATGTTGCAGAGCTAATAATAAAGGATTTACATCTTCGCGACCAGATATTTCTCCCCACAACAGAGGCAGGTCCCTGTGAATTGTGTGTAGACATATTTTAGTTGCTACAATCTGATATCCGCCCAGTTGAGGCAAGGTGTGCGAAGTGTCTTGCCAAAGGAGACAACAGCTGTAGTAAAAATAGAACCGCAGATCTTTGAATTACAGTTGGAATGTGTGTATTAAGTGCTATATTTTCACTATGTATCAAATGTAGGCTCATTAAAATTACATAAAGCTTGCATGAGGTGTCCTATATGTCTCACTGTGCCCGCTCCGCGTCTCTTAGGGAGGATTACCTTGAGTGATCTGAAGAGGTGCAGAATGGCTCACATCTTCTTTGACACCTTCTTCAACCTGGAGAAATACCTGGACCACGAGCAGAGGGATCCATTCGCTGTGCAAAAGGTAAAACGCGTCAGCCGCGACTGCAAAAGCATCTCAAATGAGGTCACAAGACTGTTTTTATGTGTCTGGCAATATTTTTGAATGAGATTTGATGCATTGGTCTGTCGAGTCTCAGTTTTTATTTGCCCTGTCCAATTTCATAACGACGACGAGTTCAAGGAGCTTAGAAAGACAGATGTTGATCAGCGCATCCATTATGTCATCTTTTTCCATCTAAATATGTTATGTTCATTGAAACCATTCGTATTAAAGCAGCTCTGCGTAACTTTTGAGCAATAAATAAATAAAAACGTGAAAAATAGACTAAAATAAAAGTATGGTTTGTACTTTTTATTGCCATGGAATCGTGCAGGTGACATGTGGCCTCCAGAAAGTAACGCAGTGTTGCTTTAAGATTAACTTAAAGGTCCTGTATTACACAAAACTGACTCCTTTGAACTTTAATCCATGTTATAATGTTGTTACCGCCTCAGAAACATACCTGGAGTTTCACATATGTTTGAGTAACTCTTTACACTATCTACATCTCCAAAGCTCAAAATACTCTGTTCCACTTTGTGATGTCATGAAGCGGTAGTTTTCAAGTTAACAGTTATCTTTTACATTTAGCTCAATATAGATTTGCAATTCCAGGTCTGAAATCATCCAAATGACTCTAGTGAAGGTGTGTGGAGTTTAAAAACGCAGTGGACCACTTCCTGTATTACCACATGACATCACAAGGTGGAACAGAGCGTTTTCCGTTTGAGAGAAGAACACAGCCTAAATACGCAGGGTCTGGTGTTTAACATGTGTGAATGAAACAAAACACAGCCCCAGGTCTGTTTGTGATGAGAAAAAAACATAACATAGATCAGAAAATTGCGTAATTTGGACCCTTTAAAATTCAAATATGGCTTTGGATCATAAAACAACAGATGAAATCGATGACATATAATTATCTTTTGAGTAAAAAAACTATATGATCGTATGATTATTTAGCCTATATTGTAGGGTTTCTCATTCACAACGTCACTTCATTGATTCGTGGTTGTTCTGACAAAAATATTATCAACCGAAACAGTGTATCTAGAAAACGTCCTGCCTTTAAAGTGCAGTTCTTGCTCGACTGTGCCTCTGGACGTGCGGAGCGGCCCCTTACACCGCACACATACTTGTAAGTGTATCTGAGCCGCCTCTCCTCCTCCTCATGTATTTGTGGCCGGTGTGCTGTTGCAGGACATCGATAGCGAGGGTCCGGAGCCGTCAGACTGGGACAAATATGCCTCGGAGGAATATGAGATTCTGGTCGCCGAGGAGACTGCAAACGAACAGCTGCATGATGGGTACAAGCACTCACTCAATCATACGTGAATATAGGGCTGAGCAATAACAACGAAATGGAATAGATCTGTTGTACGTGAAATATCTAGTGCTTGTTTCGTTGGACGTCCGGTTAGATGCTTCTGTAATGTCAGTCTTAATCTGAACAAAATATTATCAAGAATATTTGATTCTTCTGATTCTTCATTTTGATCATTGACACAAAACTAGTCAGAAAAATATAATGCATAAAAAGCGAGTAGGAAAAAGTAAAGTTTGGATTTGATCGTACCCCGTTCTCTAATAAGTTACTTCATGTCACTGAAATTAAAACATATAAACATAACTGATTGCATTAGGGCTGCACCATGTGAAAAAAAAATATATATGAAAACATTTTTAGTAGTGTGATAATGATCTTATGCATAATTTTATTTTAACTAAATCGAACAGTGACTAAACCTAGACTAAAATGGCTAAATTGGTCAAATCATAACAAAAATTTTTAGATTTCAATTGGTGAAAAATTTGGTCAAGTATGGATGGATTATATTTATATATTTTGTGATTTTTTTGTGTTAGGATATCAATATTTCTGCGATCTATTGTGCAACCCGAGATTATGCGCTGTCATGTTTTGTGGTTCTGGTTTTGGTTCTGTTCAAATCCTGGTTTAGTCCACCCATTAGTGCACCTGAAAAATACTGATACTGAATAATTCGCTGGATCGGCTTCCGGCTGCTAAATATCAGGTCAGTCGATGTCCTGGTTGGACGTATAAATCAATGCAACAAGACAATTAACTGGTCGTCGTTGGCCCAGATGAATTTTATTTATACAGATAGATAGATAACAGCTACATAACACATTTGGGTCAGTTTTGTGTTATTTTATTTTATATTAAAGGAAATAAATATCTGATATCTGGTATTAGCAGATACTTAAAGCCATAGTCTCGGGAATCGGTATCAGAACTGAAAAAGGGGAATCGTTGCATCTCCAGATTTAGTTTCCAAGTTTAGTATTTTAGTTTAGTATTTTATGTACAAGTGTGAACACAATCTAAACTTTCATTCACTTATTTCACAGACATGCTTTTTATGTACAACTAACTTACAATCATTTACATGCAGGATTCATTATAGGGTTCTTAATGAAATCTTATATGTTGTCTGTTTCTCGGCAGGTCGTTCGATGATGACTACGATTCAGAAGAACTTCACGTCCCGGGGGACATTGGAAACAAAATGGAGAAACTTGTTATTTCTGATCTCACTGCTTAAAAACATTTCCTTGGAACTATGTGGCTTGCCTTTCTGGAATGAGGCGTAAAGAACCGGTGGCCAACGCATCACTTATTTTGAAGACTTGTTGGTGCAGAGAAAAACAAAGTATCCCGGACTTTTTATGACTGGCAACTTCCCAGCGTTAAATAACTCAAATTGAAATAGATGCCACCAAATCACTATTTATTTTTTGAGTAAAAGAAGATATTTAACTGCCTTGTACAGCTGACAATCTTGCCAAAGGACTATCAAGTACAAAAACTGTATATTGTAAGCAAATGTTAAGAAGCAAAGTTGGACACTGCTCTTAAGATCTGTTAGAGATTGTGCAAGTCTGTGAAGCAATAGAAGGGAAAGTCTACTTGTCAATACAGCACTCTCTTGTGGCCAATCTTAGTAATTGCATGGCATTTTTGTTTGAAGAAGTTGCCGGCCAAACTGCTGCTCTATTCTTAGTCTAGTATTATCAGCACTCACTCCGCCTCTCTCCGCTTTCATTTCTCAACCAAGAATCTGCCTGTGAAGCGCTGAGTAAATGTACATTAAGTATTCAAGTAAAAAATACAACACTCTCTGGTAGAGTTGCCAAAATATTTTCATTTTGTTAATGCATTGATGGGAAGTGTGACATCTTTGTTTGCTTGCTAGGATCCATACTACTGTTCAGTTTAATGACCTGAATGACCTGTATGTTTTCAGGTTGTGCCAATGCTAAATTTACATTATTCTAAATATTTTGTTCTCAACAGTGTTTTTATAATTCATGCTCACAACTCACAGGATGTAAAATTATTTTGGAAATTTTGTTTTTACCCAGTTTTGTTTAGAAACTTGAATGCAACAGAGTGAAGGAAATGTTGCTTGAGGGGTTTTAAGTATTTGTCATTGCTCTCTTCTTATAAGTTATGTGTAGCGTTAGCATTAGCGCTGTAGCTCCTTGCTGGTGCGGTTGGACAGATGTGCCTCTCTCTGTGCACTCCTGTTCTGAGCGCGTCTGTGTTTGTTCATAGAAATGGAGGATGGAGTGTTTTGCTGAGGCTCTGTTTATACACCCCTGTCGTCACCACGGTAACAATGTCCCCATCCCGGGTTTGTTTGTAGAAGTTTTAATTAGGGATAGGACAGTGCTTGTCCAGTGTCTCCAAAGCTCCTGCCATATACCTCCTGTATGTTCTTTACTGTAGACACAGCTCCTCTGCCCTGCACCTCTGTACATGTGCCTGATTGTATTATAGCTAAATAATGTTAACATTATATGATGAAGCCTTTATAAATATGATGGCTGTGATATTTTTATGTATTTGATCTGTATGTTGTGCCACTGTGTGGCTGTAGACTGGGGAGGGAGGGGGTAAATTATATCATGTGTGAATATTTGTGTGCACAGGAAATGGCCCCAGCACACAAGCCTGAATCCTCTGGAGGACTGATCTCCACTGACAATCATTCATGAGACCAGCACTGCTCACAGTGACCACACTGTGGCAGCAGAGAGTCCGCTGCTCATACACAGCTCTATGCAAAGACCTGGTGTACGGCATCAGGCAGGAGTGAAGCCATGTACGTCTCTACTGTGACAGAGTCAGACTTTTGTGTACTTCCTCTGTGCAGAGGAGCTTATCTAAGCCTAGGCTTCAAATGGATACTAATACGGCATGGTTTTCTTTGTTTTCAGTTTGTTCTTATACCTGTTGCTGCCATCTAAAGATTAAGTTTTAAATAAAGACGCGAGATGTTCTGATTTGTGAGTATTTCTCTGAATTATTGACTGTGTACGTAGCATTTTAAGTATCATTCTCATGTGCGACTGAGTCCTTAGTCACACATGCCTGTGTCCTGGTTTCAGGACATAAGCAAGAGGCACTGGCGTCATAGTTGCCATGGCGAGGTCACACCAAAACAGGAAGTGCCCGGTGAGTGTGGTGTTAATTGTCTCATTCATGAGATTCCAGTGAACAATGAGAAGTGATTCCACCCTACACCAAGCAATCACAGCAGCCAAGCCATGTCCAGTTTAGAGTAACTGTAAACAGAATAAACGTATCAAGGAAGTGTTTGCGTCATATATCAGCTATTTTTAATATAATTTAGATAAGTGTAGGTTTGCACAATAAGCAGTTACTGCATCTAAGCAGTGAGGCACTTAGTTTAATACCTAGCCACGTCAACTACAGTAAATTTGCAGCCCGTCCTTTTCCCTCTGTGTTGGACATGTGTTTTTATTATGTGAACTCCAGGAAGAATAGTCAAGGCAACTGCTAATGGGGATCCTAATAAACAAGCAACACATATTAAGTAGGTCTTATATTGAATTGTATGCGCAACAAAAAGTCAGTAATTACCATTCTCCTTTTGACCGCTTTATAAACTGCGCCTGCCATATTGTTTCAGGTTTTTTTGTTTTTGTCCCTCAAAGCGACTATTGTTCAGGCCCTGTGGTGTAATGGTTGGCACGGGCCTAGTCTCCCAATCAAAGGTCAGCTCTGCTCATTGTTTCAAATGGCAACTCTGTGTGTGCTCCACAAATGTCAGGAACAAAGCCATTATCTGCAGATTATAGTCACACTCACATTCCTCTCTCTACCCACCACCCAATGATTTCACTGTTTATGTCATTACGCCATATAAAAGGTACAAGGTGAGAGCAGGGAGGGGCCTTCACACTTGTACTGGTTTGAGCCAAGTTTGAGTCCTGATGTAGACTGGGTTTGGGTCTAAGGTTAATTGAATGGACACAATTAGCAAATCATAAAGAAAGTACCATTATTTCCTCCACAAACAACTAAATATTCTGTCGTTTTCTGCATAAAAACTGCTAACACTGTAGTTTAGAGCTGTACAAACACGTTCTGAAGTGCATGTGATTCTTGCTCATTCATAGGCCTATTTCAGTCTTTTTGTCATTTCTGCTGGACTTTGAACAGAATCCCATTATTAAAACATACATCGCAAGTCTTGGTTTAGTCCTGGTCAAGTACTTGTTTGTTAATCACATTGTGGGAACTGAAACCTTACACACATACTTCATGGAGACGTTTTGCTTTGCGGGTGCTAAAAATCAAGTTCCTGTGAAGTCTCTCCTTCAGTATCAGATCAACAACATGGTTTATATATGGGGGCCATCTTGCATTAAACTTACACTTCCATAGAGAACATTTATTAATACCATATTGTGAAACGTTGCCTAAAATGTTCCACATTATGGTATTAAGATTATCCTTCTCTCTGGAAAACAAGCAGGTGAAGCTACCAGACCATGCATGGGTCAGATCTGTGGAGAGGCGACCCCTTTGTAATGTAATTTCGCAAGGTATTTTTTTCCAGCAATAAAATGCCTGTAATTAACTAAATGCAAAAGAGATGTTTAATCCCATGGGCAAAACAGTGACCGCTCAACCGATGATGTTTTAAGTCAAGAGCGGGATTCAAACCGCCAACCCTCAGATCAGTGGACAGACTCTCTACCAGCGGAGCTCCTGTCACTCCTCGTGAAGCAGTGCAATGTCCCCACAAAGCATAGAAACCTAGTGTGTGTGTGTGCAACTGTGAACGCACTGGCCTCGTTTGGCCATGTTTTCTTCTCGCAGCGCTATTAAAGTTTCTTTTTAATGACACAGTGAAGCAAAGAGTAGAGATCGTATGACGAATGAAATGACATTTGAGAAAAATCTTAGAAAATAAATAGCAGCTTATAAACAGAACGACCATAGAAAGTCTGACTAAAGGAGCTTCTATTGATTAGTCACTGGAAAGTCAAAGCCAAAGAGGGACTGATCCAGACAAAGAGTTCTGTATGTAGTGACTCACCTTAATGACTGATAAAGTAAAGGTATTTCTAAAATGCAGTGGGTTTGCGTATTCCTCAGAAAGTGAGTAACAGTTTGGGTACAACATCTGATTTTTGATTTAGAGACACATGTTCAAAATTGCTCAAATCCTGAAAAATACATCACAAAATTTGAAAAACTAAACTAAAGGGTACTATTGGTGCTCCTAACCAACCCAGCAACAAGATCACAGCGATGGGTCCCCGAGTGGACTGTGACACTGCAAAGCCCACTGCTCCTCACAGTTTGCCCCAGGAGCATTGAAGGATGGGTCAGATGCAATGTCCCTACAAGGACGATAAAGTGCACCATAACCATAATCTGAAAAGGTCCTGTATTACGAGTTATGTTTTGTTTCATTCACACGTGTTTGAGTTATACTTCATCAGTCTGTCTACATCTCAAAAGCTCAAAATGTTCCACCTTGTGATGTCATGAAGTGATATTTTTCAACTTAACAGCTACCATTTACCTTTTGCTTAGTAGAGATTTGCGATTTCAGTGCTGAAATCATCCAAACGATTTTAGCAAAAACACAGTGGAGCACTTCCTGTATTATCACATGACATCACAAGGTGGAACAGAGTGTTTTCTGTTTGAGAGAAGAACTCAGCCTAAATATGCAGGGTTTGTGTGTTAAACATGTATGAATGGAACAAAACACAACTCCAGGTCTGTTTGTGATGAGGAAACAACATTATAACATAGATCAGGAAATACCGTAATATATTGTGATACTATGTCCTTTATAGTTTTAATATCATTGCTGGTATTATGATTATTACACGCCGTGAGCTCTATTTGGTTCTGTAGTTAAAGTTGTAATGTTGCTGGGGGGGCTCCGCCATCAGCTTGTCTCCATGGAAATATTGTTGCTTTCCGTGGAATGACCCACAATATGGCATGAAATATTTGTATTGCTCAAAAATACCAGGAAAATCATGCATTGTTACCGTGAGGGGAGTCGCCTCTACCCAGAACCTGGCCAAACAGCATCACCCGCTTGTGTCCTTGGAGATGTACACGTTTAACGCCAAACCCTGGTACATTCTAGGTGTAGCGATGACATCTCCATGGAGACAAGCAGGTGGTGGATCCTTCACAACAAAAGCTACACAGTGCACCTAGAGAAGCTTGACTCGGTTACTAAATGATGTTTGACTATGTTTGACTTGCTATAATGACAAAAAAAACTCTGCAAATGTTATGAAATGCTTTTTGAAATGAACGGCCTAGGTGGGTAAAAAAATTGTACGAACATGTCAACATTCAAACACGTTCATATCTATAGGCCTCTCTTTACCTGCAGCGCCGTTGTTGCCTCTCGGTGTTATGAAAATACTCGCTCCCGAGGTTATTTGGTTAGCTTACCGTGGACGTGCTATCATTCACACAAACCCCGCTGACCTCGTCTCATCCTGCCAATAAACCACGCCTCTCTTTGATCAGCTGTCATAACAATTCATGTTTAATATCCCCTGTACAAATATACCCGCGCTTTAGGAAAAACTGACGCCTTTGATGGACAACCCAGCTGCTCCACAAAGGGAAAAACGGAGAAGACGCAGAGGTGAAGAAACGTGTCCCGTCTTGTAGCAGGAAAGATTTGGGGTTGACGGCTTTGAAATGGGCCAAATTCCAGCTCGCTCGCACATAAGGGAGGAAGTAGACCACAGAAGAACTTCATAGAGCCCCGCGCTCAGAGCCAGACGCTCTTATCAGACTTTACCTGACGGTTTGTTCTCCACAACACAGGCCCCTTCCCTAGACACAACACGCAAGACACAAGACAGCAAAAATCACAAAGGAGATAACTGGTCCAATGCATTTTCACTCAAAACTTAGCATGTCCTTTCGATGGATGAAAATGTATTGCCAAAACAATTAGGCCTAACAATTCAAAACACAATATATATTTGTGAACAGTCCTCGAAATGGGACTTTAAGTGGGAGGCTAAAACTCATGAACATATTTAAAGCAGACCTGTTCTCCAAATGGACTTTTCAGAGCGTTTAACCATGTTAGAGTTGTTTCCCCTTCTCATTTACACTCTCAAAGTTGTGTTTGGCGTGATTCGTGCATGTTAGAGGAATCTTCAATCGCGTATTTTATATTGCAGCTCAATCCCCGTTTTCACTGCCTCCGCCCACTGTGATGCACTTACTTCATTCTTTAATTTTAGTTTATTAATCGATGATACGCGTATTCAGCCGTATCGCATAGTCATTTTGGTACAAATGAAAAAGAAAATCTGCTACTCGCTGAGGTGATCTGCAGCTTTCCATAGAAGGAACCGACAGCTACACGGCTCTTTGTTGTGATGATGTTTACGGCAACGTCAGCTCCCGTTGGACACTGCAGTTTTCTAACGTGGAAGTCAATGAACTTGTTTCTTTTATTAAGGTGTTTTAGATGAATATTGCGATTTAAAATGCGCAAATTATAACATAATGATCCACGGGTGTCATCGATTATAAGTATATAGCAGATACAAGCACAATAGGTTCTTTAATATGTAAATGTTGTTTTGGCTCTATGATAATATGTATTTACATTTATTGTACATAAGTAAATACACACATGTTGGTTTTCTATGCTGCTTGGGGACATTGCAGTGGCTGCGGTTGCACGCACACTCAAACTCTGATTAAAATCTGATTATTATCAGATTTTTGGAGACTATTCAAATGACATGTAAACAGCAATCATCTCATCCCTTTCTGATTATGGTCCCTCTGATTACTCACGTCAGACTTCAGAGACTGCCGTTTGCGTCTCATTTAAATAATCTCAAAAATCGAGCAGTCTCATCATAATCAGATTTTGATGTGCATGGAAACATAGTCATTGACCTCCTGGAGACTCATCCTAACATTAGTTACTAACCTTAACCTAAACCCAAACCTTAAGGTCTTAAACCCATGTCTGAACATTTAACAATTGTTATTGTTAATCTAATAATAAAGGTTTTTGCATCATTACAACAGTATGGACGCACCACATGTAGGACTGGGGCCTTGTAGCAGTAGTAGTAATAGTAGTAGAAGACCTATATATTATGCTAATGTTAATTTTATGAAAAGTAAATTACTTCAAAAACAATATTGGTAATAGTTGTACAAAGTAAAGTAAGTTAAGGTGTAGTAGGGGTAGCAGCAGCTTGTAGTAATATAGTAGTAGTAGTAGTACCAACACCGTCGCAAGAGCAGCTCGGGACCCCAATCTGCTAAACATCTCCATCTCAAAGGCACTAACCACTCCTTTGAAGATAGTGAGGTACAGATCTTAGCCAAAGAAAAGAAATGGTTTGAGAGGGGAGTTAAAGAGGCAGCTTTTGTTAGGAAAGACAATCCATCTGTGAACAGGAACGGGGGGCTTAGATATCACCTATCTCCTGTTTATAACTCCATCCTCAGACCTGAATCAAAACAAGGAAAACAACAGTCTCACACCTATTAGCCGCTACGCTAATAGGTGTGAGAGCACCCATTAGGGGCCTTGACGACTATGGAAAATATGACTCAGGCTCAGTTCATCCTTAGTGTAGCTCATTAAACCTAGCCAACAAACAGAGACTGTTAACAAATAGGTGAGTTAGTTTCAGTGTAGTTAGCTGCTTTTTTCAGACAGATATAAGGCAGCGTCCACCAGCAAACTGACCAGAACTGAAGAAGAGGCTTTAATGAACGACGAAACATCACTCAAAAACGTTTGTCCAGTTGAGAGAATTGAATTTTTGCTAGTAATTGCTAAGAAATAAAGTGATCATATGCGTATAGTGTCATGGTAGTAGCAGTAGTAGTGGCCATATAACAAAGTAGCAGCTTAACTTAAAACACACATGGCAGTATCAGTACAGCATCAGTAGTATTTGTAGTAGTACTTTCTACTTGAGACAACTTTACTCTTGATGCTAACTCACACTGACCACCTTCATCAGTACTTTTACTTGCGTATGATTATCACTCGTGTAACGACGGGCACCTTCACTTTTACTTAAGTGTGCTGTTTCCTCCCCCTCCGATACACACTCGCGATCATATGGCAGGACGCATTCCACGTACTTCAAAGGCCTCTGGTGAACTGCAAGATTACAGAGAGGGCCCGCTTTAAAGGCTCAGGGAGGGGAGCGGGCGAGCGAGCATAGGCCAGGCAGAGGAGAGCGCGCGAGAGAGAGAGGGAGCAGCTGGGATGGCGGTAAACATCTGGTGGTTTGGAGGCCTACTCCTGACATAGTCCAAGTTTATATCTTTGTGCAATATAACTTACCGGTTCTCAAACTGCGGTACACGGACATTTTATGAGGGTTAAACGGCAAACAGCAAGTTTAGTTATTATTAATTTTACTGTATCTATTTTATTCTTGGTTTAGTTCCTGAAATGCATGTCTTGGTTTAGCCCCGGTTTGCACCCATTTTTGGTTTACACCCAGTTTAGTCATGATTCAGTCTGTGTTTAAGTCTATTTTAGTCCAGTTTTAGACCTGATTCAGTCCGGATTTAGTATTGGTCTAGTTCTGGTGGTACTAGGACAGCAATACTAAAAACTGATGTTGTTGAAAGAATTTGTGATGAAATGGTGCAAATGTAAGGCTGCGTTCACAGATTTGACCCTAGTTTGACCATAGACCCTGATATAGACTTGGTTTGGTCCTGTTCTAGTCTTGGTTTAGTCCTGATATAGACTTGGTTTGTTCCTCTTCAAGTCCTGGTTTAGTCCTGATATAGACTTGGTTTGGTCCTGTTCTAGATCTGGTTTAGCCCTGACATAGACGAATCCTGGTTTAGTCCTGCTCAAGTCCGGGTTTAGTCCTGGTTTAGTTCCAGTGTTGATGGTAAAAGTGTGAGTACGAACGCAGCTTATACAGTAAATATATAAATGTGTGTACTTATTTGTTACTAAATGTTTCCACAGTCGAAGTGTGTGGGTCTGGCTGGTGTTGGGTTGCACACGCAGAGCTGCCTAAGAGTTACACAATGTTTTAAGAGTTCTTCCCTGAATCATCTGCTTCTCTTTACGCACATCCCATCCCACATGCGGAGCCAACATGGACGACAGATAGGAGCAGTTGCATCAGTCGGAGCTTATGGGCCCATATACAGTGACTGCCGTAATGGAGCTGTTTATATTATTATGAGGGTGTTCAAATTACTTAGCCAAAAGCACTAAATACACTTAGACTTTATGGCATGTAATATAATGACAATAAGCATCTCACAATCGTACACCAGGGACCAATTTCAGACAGACTTATTGGCCCACCCAGTCAAGTCAGATACGCAAATTGATCCAATGCAATGTCAATGCAGCTGATAAGATGATGTCGCTAGGCCAGACCTATATATACACATATTTTGTAACTTCTTCTTTTGACTTCTAAGGACTCACAACCATAGACAGTATAAAGAAGTGGACTAAGGGAGTGTGACGTCACCCGTAGCGTTCAGCTCCAGTCAAACGAAGCTCATTGAGACGGTTATATATAATTTGGAGGCAAGTTCCACATTTGGAATTCCAACCACAAGTATCATAGCAACCAAAGAGCCAATCCGGAGGGAGGCTGCCCGCAGAGCTGGTTTAGCAGGGAGCGGGCGCTGTTCTTATCTTGATTTACAGACACAATAGCGAAATAAAAATACCAGGATCATGTAGAGCGAGTCACGCTGCGAACATTTTATGGCCAAAATGACGAGCCTGACAGCAGCAGTTATGGAGAAAGCGTCAACGTTTTTTCGAGAGAAAGTGAATTGGAACCAGAGTCGATGGAGCTGCACGCGCGCCCATGCTTGCAGTTTAGCTATGTCCTTTTATAGTATATACAGTCTACGGTCGCAACTTAGTGCCATGCCAGTCGAACGTGAGGTAGGGCATCTGGGAAGAATTATTTTACTATTACTATATTACCGTTATAATTGGGCGGCAGTGGTGCAGCGCTTAGACATTCTCCCTTAAACAAACAGGTTCCAAAATCACACGAGTGAACGCTTTCATTGTGTCTTTGGGCAATACACGTCACCCACCTTCCCTACCGTGCTGTGCGAGTAACACGTGATGGTCCGATAAGCCATTGGCAGCCATGTTTTCATCAGTCAGCCCCCAAGGCAGATACGGCTGCAGTGTGGGGACAGAATGAATGAATAATGCGACGTAAAGCGCTTTTGAGCATCTTGAAAGGCGCTGTACGAATTCAAGACCTTATTATTTGTATGCAAAATCACATTACACCTTATAGGGGACAGATGGGTTGCTATGGTAACCCTGTAATCTATTATTCTTCAGTATATCAGCCCCTTAGACTGTATATATAAGTGGACATAGCTAACCCGCTAGCCGCCACGTTCCAAATAGGAAGTGAGCATGGGCGCGCTTCCGGCTCCATCGACTCCAATTCACTTTCTATTGAAAAATTAATTGCTTTTTAGTAATTGATGCTGTCAGGCTCATCATTTTGGTCCTAAAATGTTCGTATTAACCCGCTCTACATGATCCCGGTATTTTTATTTCACTATTGTGTCCGTAAATCAAGATATGAACATTAATAACAGACAAATCAGGTGCTTTCTTTCTGCGAGGTTGCTCCTGCGTTAGCAACAGGTTTGATTAACAGTGTTGCTAAGCGCCCGCTCCCTGCTAAACCAGCGGTGCGGGCAGGAAGGGGGCGTTACCTTCAACAGCGTCACTCTGGAATGGCTCTTTGGTTGCTATGATACTCGCGGTCGGAATTCCAAATATGGAACACGGCTCCAAATTCGCCCCGTAACTGCCGGCCTTGATTAGATTCACTTGACTGGAGCCGAACGCTGTGGGTGACGCCACACTCCCTTACTCCACTTCTTTATACAGTCTGTGGTGGAATCACATCGCACCTTATAGGGGGCAGATGGGTTGCTATGGTGACCGTGTAATCAATTATTCCTCAGTATATCAGACCACCACCTTATAAAATAATAAAAAAATGAATAAAACAAAATAAAACGTGTTCTTCATATACAACAAGCCCATACATTTTCCGCACACCTGTTGAGTATTTGTTGACGTATATTTCATTCCTGACAGCTCCATGTCCCGGTGCAGGGCGTGTGTTTTACAGGCCTAGGATTTCAGTGGCAGTTTTCTTAGTGCCGTCCGAGGAATGCTTGTGCGTTGCGGTGCCAGCTCAGAGAAATCTAGAACTCGGGGGCAATGAGTCTATTTGGCTGCGTCCAGTTTCTGCTGCCTTCAAATACAACCTGTACAGAGGCAGGTTACATTTGGAGGGAGATTAGAGGAACGAGGGCTGCTACTTTGTGTATCGTTTCTTTGTAATGTTCGCTAGGTTTGTTCTCAACAGAAAACCCTTAGAAGCTCAATTGTGCAAATATAATACGATATGCAATTAAATGTGCAACTTTGTAACGTTTCTGGTTGAGGATCCATCACTTGACGTGTTCCGCAGTAAGTGATTAAACTTGAATGAATAAAAGAATTGAACGTTTTTCAAGGTATTTTTGAAGCAATTAAAATCACCTGTAGTTAAAAAATGCAATGCCACACTGAGGAAAAATCTTGGCAAAGTAATTAATACATGGAAACAAGCAGGTGACACAGGTTCCACCAGAAAAGCTCCGTAGTGCACCTTTAAAGGGCCCATATTACACAGTTTTCTGATCTGTTACAATGTTGTTTCCTCATCACAAACACACCTGGAGTTGTGTTTTCTTTCAATCACACATGTTTAACACACAAACCCTGCATATTAAGCCTGCGTTCTTCTCTCAAACAGAAAACACTCTGTTCCACCTTGTGATGTCATGTGGTAATGCAGGAAGTGCTCCACTGTGTTTTTAAACTCCACACACCTTCTCTAGAATCATTTGGATAATTTCAGACCTGGAACTTCCAATCTCTACTGAACTAAAGGTTAAAGGTAGCAGTTAACTTGAAAACTACCACTTCATGACATCACAAGGTGGAACGGAGCATTTTGAGCTTTGGAGATGTAGACAAACTAATAATAAAGGGCTACTCAAACATGTGTGAATGAAACAAAACACAACTCCAGGTATGTTTTCGAGGAGGTAACAACATTATAACCTGGTTTTAAGTTCACAAGAATCATTTTTGTGTAATATAGGACCTTTAAAGCATAACCCAGTATGACTACAGCTTTAATTACTTTTATTCATATTCTTAAAGTGCACTTGCTTTTCCTAACACCATCTTGATATTAAAAAAATCTTGGAACTGATGTCTGTTTAATTATATAAGTCTCTATGCTTCTCTGGCATTACAAGCTCCCTTTGAATAATAAAGTTACACATAATCTAATCACTATTATTGAATTGTTATAACATTTTTACCATTGAAATGCGACTTTGAGGCACGCAGATCCCAGCAGTTATATCTTCACCATTGCAAGTGGCTTTCCAGATCATTTTGATACACTTTTTGCATTTATATGTCGTTAACAAAAGCAGATTATCTCATGCAATCCATACTTTTAATCCAATTGTGTGACCCTGATTGTTGCATAATGGTGCTGTATTGAGGCCTTGTTGTTCCTTTTAAACTGTACTAAATGTCCCGTAGAGCTCATTGATTGGTCAGTGCTGCTGTGACCCTTGGACGAGGTGTTGGAGAGGTGCCAGGACCCACTTCAGCCACTAGGGGGACCAAGCTAATACAGTCCCCAGCCCTCTCTATGCACCTTTAGTAGCACAAACACGGCCTATTCTTAAGTATATACAGACATTACATGGGTTGTTGATTGTTTTATGCCTTCTTCATATGACAGAACAGAGATGTAAGATTTCATATAATTACTGTGAAAATAATCATGAAAAGTTTACTATAGCTGCTTTACCTGTACATTCAACAGCTTTCTTTTCTAAATGCAAACACGGGATCTGTCTATTATTTTGAAGCACATCTCTGCAAATCTGCAATTTTCAAATCTTAAAATTACAATGTGAAATCTAAAATCACAGTTTGATCAGTGCATAGGCTAATTCCTACATCGTACGTGTGGTGTAGTTAGTAATAGGCGACATTTTGGGTTCTTCAGTTAAATAATCCAACGCGCCATCTCCAACAGTGAAACCGGAGGAGGTGACAGACGGAGCCCAAACACTCCCGATGAGATAAGAGTCAAAGGAGGTGGCTTCTTTAAGACATTTAAATTTTATACAAATACCATTAGGCCCAGTTTGGTTAAGGTCACGATTTATCCTAGTTTTTTGTGCGTAATGACAAGGTATAAGGTCAATAATGAGTCATGAAAAACCTAACAATTGCACAATTTGTTTTTTTCAAGTTCGCTGAATTAAAGGAGCATTACTAACTTTTCTAAAGTAAGTTCCGCCAACGTGGCTGTACTGAGATGTTATTACTTTGCCTGGAATCTTCCATATGGCATTGAATCTAGGTCTATCTGTCACCACTAAGGTAAGTTACAGGTTGGCTCTGTGGAGAGGTGACCCCGCTTACTGTAAGAATGCATGTTTTTCAAGGTATTTTTTAGCAGTAAACTGAAAAAACGCAAAATAGAGGTTTAATGTGAGATGTGAGGCATTTCAGGCAAAGCAATAACATGGTAGCAACATGGTACAACAAGCAGAAAAGTTACGCAATTCTAGATACGTCTACAAACAAGTTTTAAGTTGCTTGCTATTTGTTTTCATTTTCATTACAAAAAAGCAGAATGTACAGTAGCCTATAGAAAACCATTGCGATCTCGTTCTTAACCTGGTTTTTCCTGTTGCGCACGAGGTATTACGGTAAAGTGGGCGGGCTTTATCCTCCATGTGCGTCGCGTTTTGATTGACATGGCGGAGTCTCCCAGTCCGAGTCGCGCCGCGCCAGCAGACAGGCAAAGGAGCCGAGCCTGGGAATAAAAAAGACGCAGCTACGTCTGTTTTTCAAGATTCTTTTATTACAGCGAGGTGAGTGGTTTTACGCACATCTTAACCGCGCGAACAGCCTCGTTATTGTTGAAGGCGAGTGCGCGATCGGCGAAAAAGCAAAAAGTTTTTCGAAGTGCGTGGATAGTTTTGGAGCGGTGAGTGAGCGCTGACGCCGGCAGTCTGGGGCACTTGGCTCGCGCAGAGGAAAAAGGAAAACTGCAGCGGACAGTGGGGGCAGAAACGAAACTTCCAGAGGCATTTTAAGCATTGACATAACCAAAGTCCATATTGTTGCTTTTCGCTCTTCGGTGGCTTCGACTGTGTTGCTTTGAGCTGCTCTTTGTGATTCCCGATTTCACCGCTTTCCCGAAAGAATGTGTTTTTGTCTCGGGAACCAACTTCAGATGTGAGTGCGCAACAGTTCAAAACCTCCACATTTTCCTCCTGTTACACATCTAATCTGTTCCTTAGTTTGTTTGTTACCATCTTACGATCGTCTTGCGCGTAAAATCAGGAAACGGGTAGTTTTATACTCGGCAATAATAAGTTGGGATCTGAAGATGCTGAGGCAGTCAGATTTGACAGTGGTGGTTGCGAAATCATCCAGTGTTCGTTCATACGGGGCAGGAGTTATGTGATCACTTCTTTGGACAAATTCGTTGCTTTTTGAGGCGCTGCTTTTCCACTGTGCGGTTTTGCAGAAAGCAGAAGAAAGTAGGGCTTTGGTGAAGAGGGAAAAAGTGTTCTAACTCCAGCATAACCTAGCATTCCTTCCAGCCAGCCTGTCTGCCTCTTTCTCGCTCTCTCTCTCTCCCCTCTCTCTCTCTCTCTCTCTCTCTCTCTCTCTCTCTCTCTCTCTCTCTCTCTTTCTGTCTCTGTCTACGTGTCTGTTTGTGGAGCGAAGACACATCTCCCTCTGATGCAGACGTGGAAATCAAACATTGGGGCTCGTGGTTGGAGCTACAAAGTCAATGTCATCTATTTAAAGTGGCTGCTGTACCGGATTTAGTTTAAAATACTAATTACAACCTTCATAACTAGCCTCCTCATTGGTCATTAGTAACAACAGGGACTAAATGCCAGTACCGTGCAAACTATTACATATTTACTAAGTTTTATACAAAATATCTTGCACCGTTTTAACAATACGCACCAGCAGGGGGAGTGCTGAGCTGCTGCCATCCCAAATCCTATAATTACACGGTATTAATTAAGATTATGACAAACATCTGCAGCAGTCTTTATTAAGTGGTCAGGCTTACACTAAAAATGCCATTGACAAAGGTATATTGTTTTGAATGTCACTTGTTGAATAGATGCTTGACAACTTCACGTATAGCGCCTTTAATCTCCATGACAACAATTAACAAAAACTGTACTATGCTTAGATGAATATGTTTTAATAGTTTCGATTTACTGTTTTTCCTCCACTCCTTTACATGCTCCAGAGTGTAGGCTATAGGGGAAAAATAGCACACACACACACACACACACACACACACACACACACACACAGAGGCCACATGAATATTTTTTAAGGAGAAGTAGAAAGAAGCAGGCGAAATCCGATCCTAAATACATGACGTCAGATGACATTCCTTTGGTGAAAAAAGGCTGATGTGGCTGTGTTTTTTTTTTTTTTTTTCCTTGAAGAAAAGTTGATATCCGAAGAGTGTTAAGAAGAGAGGGAGGAGGGGGTAGAAAGCTGAAAAGGTGTGCAAAGTAGGACGCCAGCCATGCATGCATAATAAAGTAGTCCAGGTTGTATTGTAGCCAAGACATTTTAAGCAGGATAGCCCAAATCTATGCTTTTTAGTTACAGTTGCAGTGTCATAAATCCCACTTAAATCTAGTCTTAACTTGCACTAGTTGCTTAACAGGATTGGGTGTTACATTCGGGAAGAATTACTTAGCCTGCAGGATGCTTCTTTTGGTTCTAAAGGCAAAGTTTCATAGATTTTTAAGAAAAACAAGTGAATTTGCATGTTAGGGAGTTTTAATGATAACCTATAGTTATTATACTAGTCTATAGCTACAGGGTGTTAATGTAAGTAATCTATGTGTCCTGGTCAAACGGAAGGGAATTAGGTCTGTATCACTGTACTGTGTACCAGGGCTTAATTTGAGCCGGAACAAGTCGGACCAGGATCCGGCAACTGTCAGAGTGCGTTCTGCCAACTGTTTTCTTTGATCCGGTAACTAGACTGGAGTTAAAACCTTTTATGTTTAAGGTCTTGAATAATATAAACACAGACGTTTGTGTTTTAGATGAATTAAGTCCACATTTTCATGAGCCGTAGGCTACTTCTCATCTCCTCCGCTCTGATCAGCACAGAACTGTCCACTGCCCCCTTCTGTGAGAGTGGTTCAGCCTGCTCCCGAGCCTCCCGTCAGAGCGGGAGTTCTGAATATAAATTACAGGCAACTTAATTTTTTAACGAGCCAGAGTGGCAAAATGGAATTAATTTGTTCACGATACTAAATGCACTTTTGCGACAGAGAGGCCAGATGAGGACGTGAGGAAATCTGATATTAGGGCTAAATACAGGTAAAGTCACACGCTTTAGGCTAATGGTGTGAACAGCCTCATGTGAATGAGCAGCTTTTGTACAACTTTTTGTTCCAGTGACTGTAGATCAGTGTCAGATTGACCCCATATGAGGAGCGAACGAGGAGAGGGCTGCACTCTGATGCGAGTGTGTGGGAGGGCATCCGTCAGACTGAGCGTTGTGGTGTTGTAAACAGCCTTGTGTGAATGACCAGATTTGCACTAATCCAGATCTGTTCCAAACTGTAGCAGAGTCAGACTGAGCCAGGGCACAGGCGAGGGAAGGGGAGGGCTGTGCGGGGAGCGAGCGCCAGGGAGGGCATCCGGACGGAATGGTTACAGTGGCAGGTGCCGCTGTGACTTGAGTCAGAATGACGTGCTTTGACAAATAAAATGGCTTTTTATATGGTTTTGAACTAAGCGAGATGGTCAATTGCGTTGTATTTTGGCATTTCTGAGAGCTTCTACTCACCTCCTGTGTGCGCTCCAGTAAAGTTTTGACTTTGTATGGACGCCGGTCGCAAACCCACTTTTTGTTCCAGCAACGTTTGATTTACAAGTTAAGAAGTGCTATGAACAAAGCTGCAGAATGTAAAAATGTAAACAAACTCATTGGCTGTCATTTTCAACATTGCAAAAGAGATGATGGATCCATTTTAAGAAAACAAAACCCAACTTTATCTGTTGCTTTAGATACACTTTCGTTTTTCATTATTGTGACTGACAGGTAGGTAAGTAGATACGCTCAAAGTCATTTGCAAACAACTGGTTTCAGCTTTGTTTCCTGGTCCGCTCCTGATTTTTAATTTTTTTTCCAAGTACCCCAAAGGAGGCTAGTCTTTGTTACTCTTGACCATCATAAGCTCCTTACATCAATAGCAGCCAGGTTAAGTAACACTGTGTACATGCTATTGGCCTGCTTTCCCATCACACTGGAGAACAGGGAGGTCATGGTATTTATGTCACTTGTCATATAGCTCATGGTATTCAGTGTTGTTTTGATTATCATATTGCTTTCTTTGTACTACCACTCCTACTTAATACTACTACTACGACTGCGACTACTACTGCTACCGCTACTAATACTACCAGTGCTGATTGATTGTTTATTTTTGCGAATGCTTCTGGGATTGTTGCAAGGTGCTTTGTGACGCTTTCCAACGTTAGCTTAATTGCATTTGTTTAGCATATGGTAAAAATGATTTGCTTGAATTAGTTTATGGACGCAGTAACTCAAGGGGGTTGTGAGTTTGCTTGCATCTTAGCAAAACATCTGTCTGAATTCATTCTTGCATGTCATCTTTGTACCTGTACAGACACGAAGCTCTCCATTCTCTTCTGGCTTCAGGTGCTCGGGTAAACGGGGTCAGTGCAGGGCCAGGATGCTCCGGTCTTGTATTGTGAGGCGCATTCGCTTGTGTGCTAACGGAGCGCTAACCTAGAACATGTTATCCAACGGCTAGTGTTACCTAAGGGCGCTTGTGTGTCAGCAACAGAAGCTGCAGAGCCTATAGAGTTACAGTGACAATACAATACGTACCGTGGAAAGAGGGGGTGA
>KN486701.1:30735-41298 GCA_000787095.1 Periophthalmodon schlosseri
ACAAGATAGAGACGAGAACAGGAGGACGGCTCTAGTTTGGCTTCTCAGCGCTGTGCTTCCCGTTACATGGGTTTTCCTGAAGGTTAGATCAGATTTGAATATCGTGATACCTGAGTTGCGGTATTGTCAGGGAATAACTGCAAGTCATTTAGCAGCGTTGCCAAGTCGAAAATAAGTTACAATAGATTATGGACACAAAAGATTGCGTGCAGTGGAATTCAGTTTCGGCAACATGTTCTGAAATCCTTTTTGCGTCGGTAAACATCTTTTTTTTACCCCTTAGCCTTGATGTTGTCTTAAGTAGAAGGAGACACAAATACTTTGAGCCCACTACCTACAACATTACTAGGTTTGAAAATTTGATAATAGATTCACTGATAATTTTCTTGTACTCCCCAAACTTGCAGAAAAGTTGGCTAGAGTTGCAATTTGTAGCATTGTAGCACTACAGTTAGAAACGGCTGGTTACTTAACGTGAATTATTCTTTTAAAAAAAATGTGTTCATTATGATTTAAGTTTTATTAAGGATTGTGTCCACTCTTTAATTAAGGTGTAGTTATTATAAAGTGGTAACAATTGTACGGTAGTAGTAGAAGAATCTTGTTTATATCGTTGATCATGCAAGTAATTTCAATTGTAGATCAATAAAAAAATCCCTCTACTTTACCAATAAAACTTCTTTCTGATCAACCAGTACTTGCAAGATCTCAAGCCCATTTCAAGCCTTACTGCAGCACTTGTACTACACTAGAGCCCCTTGTTGAAAGTGCACTTGCATCTTTCACTGCCTCTCCTCTGCATACACCAGGTGGGCACTGTCTGCTCTTGAAGCGGTGGTGACATTTTGAAGAAGAAGCGGCCCGTTGTGAGGGGATCCCATCGCGGGGCTGCAGATGTGATGAGAGGAGGCTCTGTTCTTTGAAGGTCAAGGCACTGACACCTGGAGAGCAGAAGAGCCGTCTCTGCTCTGTCTCCTCCGTATGTTTTTCTGCGTGAGTGTCCTTAATAACGACTGGCAATAAAGCGCACATGTGGTGTCCCAATGGTTGAAGGCAGACGCATCCTTTTACCTTGAAAAGCTCCTCAGTCCTGGCCCCTCTGACACTTGATGTAGTGCAGGAGAAGGTGGAGTTGATTTGGTGGAAATAAACGTCTTTCTAATGTAGCTTCAAAACCCAAAGCGTTGCCAACAGCTGGTGTAATAGACTCACAGGCACAAAAAAAAAACAAAAAAAAAAAACACAGCATAGGGTTGAACGAAAGGATAAAAAAAAAAAAAATTATAATAATAATAATTTTTTCTTAGACTCGATTTTTTATTTGATTCAAAACCAAAACGGCTTTTACTATTGATTTCCTGAAGATAATCTATACAGACACAGTCATTTTAACCTCTAGAGTCTGAACTCTGCCCCAACTCACTCTGGGGAAGTTGCCTTAGAGTATTTAACCATTCAAAACTAAATATTCTTGTCTGTTGATTGCTCAAAAGTCCTCAAAGTGGTGCCCACAACGAGAAGAAGAAATGTGACAGAAACCCATGAATAGAAAAAAAAATCCAATGCAGAAACCTCAATGACCAAACTTTAAAACATCCTATTGTCTCCTAACTTTCATTACACTTATCTTTCGCTTTACCACGTGTCTATCTGTGTCAAATGCCCCCCCCCACTGGGATAGACTCCAGTTTCCAATCATCCATGACCCTTAATTCGAACATGATTGACTGCATCATTAACATTCAACTGAGTAAGGAGCTATTTTCATTATTTTTCTATGTACTTTGCTCCTCAGGCTGAGTCTCTGCCCTCTTTCTCAGCCCCATAGCCCTGTGTTGAAGTATCCCAGCATCTCGTGTTTGCTTGGCGCGGAGCTGTAATGTTTACCCGCCCCCTCCTCCCCCCCTCCCCCTGTCCCTCGCCCCTCTCATTCTCCGGAGCTCTGTCTCTCTTTTTTGTCTCCCTTGATAATTTCCTGCATTGTTGACAGTTGATTTAGAGAAAGATAAAAGAAGCCTTTCAACTTTTTCCCCTCTCCCATTCTCCGGGCTCCTGTGTTCAAGGATGGCTTTAGCGTAATGTTTCATAACAGCACCACTTTTGTGTCACTTTTGGCCAGTTTCTGTCTCAGATAAGGCGTCTGACATTTGGGCTGAGTACGATTATCGGCATTTCAACTAAAATTCCCCAAGGACTGTCAGCGAAACTCACTCATCCTACTTTTTCACAACAATGGTACAGTCCCAAGGCCAGGTTTCTGCTTTCAGTCAAGAATTTTATCAAAGGCGACTTGTTAAACGGAGTCAAATGTATATTGTAGATGCGTGACATTTAAAATTATTTCATTACAAAGAACATGAACTAGAATTACTTTGTGGGCATGTGATGCAACGCATGACTTCACAGAGAAGTCATTTCACTTCTCCATTCACTGTTTATGACTTTGTGGACAGAGTGTGGCTGAATGGTTAGTCTCCGCATTGACAGTGTAGCTCTCCCATAGAGGGCTGCGTTAGCTGTGCCAGTTAGCCGTTAGCCTGGAGCGCTAATGCCCCCTCACAGCTCCTTGGGGCAGATCACAGAAATAGCTGTACCCACAGTGTGTGCATATGTGCTCAGCTGTGTCTCAGACTTAGCACTCATGCAGGATACATACAAGGCTAACTTTACGTGCTCGCATTAGCATGCCGGGCATGTTGGTGTTTCTAGTCGACAGCTCCATGGAAAGTTCTGCCGCTCATTAATGGCTGTTTTTATGCCTTGTTTAAGAGTCTGTGAATCTCTGCTGTCTGCTCTGGAGTATGCTCTGCTAATATTATGTCTGTGAGTCATTTTTTATGTTTTGATTATTTAAAGGTGCACTATGTAACTTTTCTGGTTAGGTAGTGCTGTAGACACTGCTGTGTCTATTGCAAATGATCTACATGATCTCTCAATTTATCTACTGTGCCTTTATTTAATGACATTTTTTTTCTGCTCAGAAAACCTTGAAAAACAATGGATTTTTACTGTGACCGGGGTTGCCTCTCCACAGATCGGACCCATAACATGGTCTTGTCTGATCATAATAAGCTTATGTCATACTGTGGCTCATTCAAGGTAAAGCTATAAAATGTCAATGGAGAAAACCAATTGGCGGGCCCTCCACTAGAAAAGTTCCATAGTGCGTCTTTAAATGCGTGTATTAAAATGTTTGATTTGCATTGCACGTTTATGAAATCAGAGTCTTGTGTCAGCAGTGTTTGTGTCTTCTTGGTGTGCTGTGTGTAAATCCTGGTCAGATCCTGAGGCTTGCTGCTCTGAGAAGGAAGTGGATGTGTTTTATGCAAAGCCCCATGTTTTATTGCCTTCCCTTGTTAAATCACCTCCTCCTTCTCTCTGCCCCCTCCAGGCTATGCAGACACACTCCTGCCTGTCTCCCCCACCCGGTGCTGCGCCGCATACCTAACCTTCCCACCTATCCTTTCCGCTTCTGCCAACTTTACACTCCAATGCTTTAACAATGGCTAATGAGCTATACCCTATTATCACTATTGCCATGTCTAATTTGAGCCCTGATCTGTTTATTAAAGCTGCACTATGTAACTTTTCTGCTGGGGGGTTTGTTACCTGCTTATCTTCATGGAAATGTATTGCATTGCCTGGAATGTTCCACAGTATCTATGCTGGTGTTAGTCTTGAAAAACATGTATTCCTACTTTGACCGGGCTTGCCTCCTCACAGATCATACCTGTAACCTGGCTTGGTGGTATCATCTGCTTGTCTCCATGGGCATAGATAAGTTTAATGACATACTGTGGAACATTCCGGGCCCTCCTCCACAAAAGCTCCATAGAACACCTTCAAACTGTCATTGGCGCGATATTGATCAAGCTAATCGCTGCTTTGATTAAAAGCCATCTAACACCTAAGTGCTCTATTGAAATCACAGATTCAAATGTTAATTCAGGTTAATGCCTTTGACCTGAATTTCATAATTGAATTAGAAATATCAAAAAGTCCCCCTCCCGTTACCGTCACGCTGCATTATCACACGTCAAATCGCTCTTTATCGAAGAGGAGAACGCTACTGTACTTCAGCTTTAAAAGTGACTGTCGCATATAAACACAGTTATCTCATTTTGGACAAGACTTCCTCCACCCCTCCATCCCATCTCTTCTTCCCTCTCCTCTCCCCTCCCTGCCCCGGAGCTGTGCGGAGGGACCCCCCACAAATCACTAAAAGATTTCAAACACACACATGTATCCCTGAGCCCCTGTGTGAAATCCTCAGGCTGATTGAGGAGGAGGAATGTGACCCCGTGACCCCAGGCCGAGGGGCAGGAGGGGAGGGGAGAGGGGAGGGGAGGGAGAGAGAGCGAGAGAGGGGGAGGATGTTAGAACAGGGAGCAAGTGAATATATATATCTACACTTTCCATTGGTGAAAAAGTGCCCTACCTGTTGTGTAATTCATTGTAATGAGATAAGAAGACACAGGATTTGGACCATTTTGCTTGTTAAAAATACAACCAAAGACTCCTGGGTACTTCCTGTTCAAGCTGCTAACCTATCAACTTGAAAATATTACACCTTTTTTACTTTACCTTTTTCTATCTATAGAAGATTGTATACGTTGATACCTGGATGCAGAAAATCATAACATTTTGTATAATTCAGTCCATTTCAGTTCAACATTTATTTATACAGAACATTTAAATACA
Source organism: Periophthalmodon schlosseri (assembly GCA_000787095.1). Lineage (NCBI taxonomy): Eukaryota > Metazoa > Chordata > Actinopteri > Gobiiformes > Gobiidae > Periophthalmodon > Periophthalmodon schlosseri. The sequence goes on from KN486701.1 coordinate 35,437, forward strand.
ACTTGAGCTGCCCAAAGTGCTTCGCCCAAAAGTCAACAAAGACAGATATACAGATAATACGACACATAAACACAAAGATATCCTGTCTAGCGAGAATTAAATGCCAGGGAGAAGACTGCAAGGGTCTGACAGTCTTTAACGCAGTTTAAGACTAGACTGAAAACCCACCTCTTCTCCCTGGCATTTAATAATCATCAAGCCCCAATGAATTTGTAAGCCATTCAAGTTTTACTGAAATGTATCGCACCAGCCAATAAGTAAAACAGAATGTCTACATGCATTTTCATCACTCCAATGAGTTCTTTCAAATTGGATCTTGGGATGTTGGCAGTTCATTCTTCTATCTATCCAATTGAGTTAGTTTTTTTATAGTTTCATTTTCATTGCGTTTGTTGTCTCCCCTGAAAGTCTAGCTTAAATTGATTGCGCCCGACTCCGCAGAGACAACGGCACAAAGATTTAAACAAATGACTCTCTACGCAGACTACACTGAGTCGTGTATGGTGAAATTCTCCGACTCGCTGAACTGTCTAAGTGCTGGAGAGGATATGGCTTTCTCGAGTAGGTGTGACTAAACAGCCTTTTCTCTCTCTGCACCTACACATACATACCACCCACAGAACAAGCTTTTTCATGGCCCATAAACTCCATGATCAGAATACGTCTCGCTGGTCTGTCTTCCTCCCGAGTCCGAGAATGTGCCCGGCTGTGCACCCGTGTGTGTGTCTGTGAGAATGGAGGGGGAGTTAAGTTCACTTAAGCTTGACTTTGGCATAGCTGGCTTAATTAAAGGGCATGGCAGGTTTTCAGTTTTTTTTTTATAATGATTACCTGTTTTGGTTGGATAGTAGCCTTGTGGTAAGAATCGTAGTTTTAGGCTGTATCAGTCAAGTGGCAGTTTGTGTAAAAATGTTTAAAATTACAGAAGTAGTGCTGAGTTCTAAAACGGAATCCTCTATCTATATCACCACTACACAAGTGCAGGGACTATTTATGAACACATTTTGCCGACAATTTAAACTTAAATTTAATAAAATACACATGTTGCCATATATATTTTTGTCAAATAATAACTTGTGCAGATTCGCTTACTATTGTATTGCCAGATAACACTTATGGAATTACCTCTACGTATGTCACGTCCGCTCCAACCAGTAAGTCAAATTATAAACTTCCCCAAAATGGTCAAACTACGTCTTAAATATAATGGTAACCAGGGCCGTCGACAGAAAGTTCAGGGCTTGGGGCAAGAAGCCTCACATGGCCCCCCTCTAATATAAATTAATAGGATGAAGGTCCAATTCTGGGCCCGTAAAAACCTGGGGCCCAGGACAACAGACCCATTTTTACTCCCCTGATGGTAACTACTCCTTATTTAGCCTTAATAAACCATGAACAGTGTATTAATTGAGAATAATTCAGGCTTAATAACTACTTGATCAAGGGTTAGGGGTTTAGGTTAGGGTATCAGTTGAATCTGAATCGTTCTTAATAAACTGTTTGTTCATTATGACTTAAGTCTTTGTGGGTGCTTTATTAAGTCTAATTCAAATGTAGTAATTATAAAGTGGTACCAGTGTATATATCATCATCATGCTGCCTCCATCTCAGTGAACTGAGTAGTCTAATGTGGCACTTTCAGATCCTCAGCATGCAGCCGTAGTATAGCAGGATGAGCGATTCAGCTGCGGATCCATTGGTGGTTATTGTCGCGGCAGGGCCTTTCTCTCCTCTCTGTGTGGCGCTTGTAATGTGGAGCTGATTGTGGCTGATACGAGGTCAGTGCAGTGAAAGAGAGGTGGTCATGCAGCCACTGACTTCTGCACTGCTGACTTTGTGTTGGGCAAACAGTGTCAGTTCATTCACGAGGCATAGATGTGGCATTGTTCAGGATTATTTTAATAATTTTGTTTGGATATAGGTCACTTTTTAGATGCTAGTTTTGCACAGTGTTGAGATTTGAAGTGAAATTGTTCTCACTAAAACATCCTTGATGAGACTTGTGGCTGGCTTAATTTGTAAGAAAACATTTACCCCTGAACTTTAGCATCTTAAAGTTTGAGTCCAGAAAAGTTAATTTATCTTAACAGATATTATCAGCACTCCTCCCAATTGAATGACTTCACCATAACCTTGAGAACAAATCATGTCTGGAGTGACTAGATAATGACAAACGTTGGTCTCAACAACCCTGGAATAGACCTTAGAGACAGGGTGAGGGGCCCAGTCACACAGGAGGAGCTCGGAGTAGAGCCACTGCTCCTCCACATTGAGAGGAGCCAGCTGAGGTGGCTCAAGCATCTGTTCCGGATGCCTCCTGGACGCCTCCCTGAAGAGTTGTTCCGGTTATGTCCTTCTGGGAAGAGGCCCTGGGGAAGACCCAGGACACACTGGAGGGACTTTGTCTTAAGGCTGGCGCCAGGAGGAGGCCCCAGGGGAGACCCAGGACACACTGAAGGGACTATGTCTCTCGGCTGGCCTAGGAATGCCTTGTGATCCCACTGGAAGGAGCTGAGGAAGTGTCTGGGGTGAGGGAAGTCTGAAAATTCCTGCTTACACTGCTCTCCCGCGACCAGACCTGATAAGCGGAAGAAAATCTATGGTCTCAAAAACCGCAAGCTAAATGTAATAGTACTTCCTCGACATATAGCAAGATGGTTTCACATCCTAAATTGTCATAATAATAAACATATTCCTAGACAGGTCCAAGAGTCCCACTGGTGGTGTCACATTTTGGAGGTTAGAGCTTAATTAATTACATGTTGACAAACTTTATATCTCTGGTCTAAAGTCAAACTGAAAATTGAATCAATTTTCTTAATTAGACGCCAGTGATGCGTCATTTTCACAAAGCTTTCAATCCAATTTGATGGACTATATTTGATATAACCTAAATGTAAACAAATAGATTGGCAGAATTGTAGAAAACTGGTAGAAAATTAGTAACATTTAACCCATCATCGTGTCAGCAGCAGTAGACAACACAAGACGTGGACCACAGTCAGGACCTATACCTAGCTTTGCGTTTCATGTTGAGGCAGCGGTGCACAAAAATCAACTTCAGCTTTGTCTTCTGGCCAGTGGTAAACTCTGTAATCTCCAGCACTGTTGCCTTATTGCTTGGTGCCATGTTTGTCTGAAATATTGCCCTCTAGCCTCCAGTGTATACAATGAATCACGAGCATGTGTATCCAAACTAGCAGCCTGCATGTTAGCTTTATGCGCTGGAATTTGGGCATTTTTGTGTTGTTATGTTTTTGTGTGTGGCTGTGCGCGCTCTGTGCCCCCTGCGCTTGGCGAGGAGGAAGTGCGGGTGTTTGTTTAAACTAAGCACGCTCAGCCATGTGGGACAATTTAGCGGGAATGGGACCCCCACTCACAAAAATCTGTTGCTCATGGGCTCCTCCCCCCTCCACTACCCCGAGCTCTTCTGAATGGGCAGCTGTCTTTTGAAGGGGTTGTTTGGGAAGTAGGGCCAATAGTGAGGGGGCAGGGGAGGGGGGCATGTAAAGCCGGGTACACTGGTTTATTTACTTAGTTTGTTGGTCTAGAGTCTTTTGAATGGTTTTAATATTTTAATTTCCTTCGAAAAATATATTGACAGTGTAAAAGTTTTGAAGGAAACTTTGCTGTGTTGGTCTGAAAAAAAAAAAAAAAAAAAAAAAACTATTAAAATAAATTATCATAAGACTAGGAGCACTTTCTGTATTATTGAAAAAAAAAAATTACTCGACTGGTAGATACACAGATTGTTACTTCTCTGGTCAGAGGTCACCATGGAGATGCTCAGTATTTGCCTGGAATTTTCCACTGTATGGCATTAAAGTCACCTGTCTTGCATTTATTCAGTTAGAGGTGTTTTTATTGCTCAAAAATATCTTGCATTCTTACTGTGACCGCAACAGAACTTAGCCAGGTGGCATCATCTGCTTTTCTCCATTGATAAGTTTAATGCCACACTGTGAAACATTCCAGGCAAAGCAAATGGCATTTCCACGGAGACAAGCATGTGGCAGAAAAGTCACATTTAGTGCGCCTTTTTAATAAACTAGTTAAACGCACTCGAACCAAAGAAGTCAATGGGGTTAGCCGCAAGACAAGACAAACACTAAAGATTGAAGTCATTTAAACTCGTTGACATAGATTTTTTCCAGTGTTGAACCTGGATTTAGGGCAAAGATGAGGCAGAGTGGGAGTTCAAAAGAAGTGTGACTAATGCTGATTGGCCAGGACTCCATTTGGAGTGAAAAGCGTGCAAACCACAACCACAACACACACACATACCTGTGTGCGCAGCCTTATCGGAGCTGAAGAGGCACTGAGTTTTGCAGACAGATTGTCATATTGATGCTAACAGGCTAATTTTACACAGAAGCGGTGCATTTCACAGTTGTAAAGGCATGCAGCGTGATGGATTACTGCACAGAGGAGCGATGATGGGGACCTTATGCAGGGCTAGTGCTGTGCAGCGTCACACTTGTTGAATATTATCATGTCTTGGAGTGTAAAATGCCATGCGATGTGCTGCTTTCTCTGCCTGAGTTTTCATAGGAGGGACTTATGAGACTGATGGACCCTTTGTTGAGTTCACTGTGTCCGTTTATCTCCATGGAGACAAGAAATGGACTAGAATCAGTGGGTAATTTTCCTACCCAAAGCATAAGTTAATACGTCAGTTATATCTAAACCGGCGACAGTGGCTTGGAATGACAAAGCCAATAAGTGTTTGGCATAGATCTAAAGCCTATTTTTGTTTTGGTCAAGTTTTAAAGACCAATACATTTGAATCAATCTTTGAATTGACATGATTAAAAGACTGCACCTTTGACGTATTTTGGCCTTTGTTTGAGAAATATTATTACGCATTTAAGGCATGAGTTTCTTTCTAGTTGTAGCTCTATAGTAAATAGTTACTTTAGTCATGTCCTGCCAGCCTATAATGGCAGTAACTAACTAGCTGTTAAAGTAAAGGCGAATAGGGAACAACCTTTCTCCTCCACTAAAGTTGATTAGACTCAGAAAATAAACTATACTAACTCATATTAAAGCCAAAAGCCAAAAATGTGAGCTGAATTAAAACATTAAGGTAACATTGCCCAACCTGTGTGACTTAAAAATTACTCAATAGGGATTTTCCGCTTGATTCACAGGTTCTCTGCTTTCGAACAAATGCCTTACAGCCAATCAGGAGCACTTATGTTGTTGTTGTCTGAGGGCAGATTGGGAACCAGCTTAGTCATGTTAAACTACAGTATAATTCTGTTATTTTCTATGTTGTGAAACGCTGCTTTGCTTTGGGCCGAGACAAAGGTTTTAGTCTATGGCCAGTCAACCTGAATTTGTAGGTGATCAATAATCCATATAGCAATTCAATTATATTTTCTATAGTTATTTTTAATGGAAAAAGTAATTCTCAAACTCTACTGTGAGCCATTGTATTGTTCACATGGCATTCGAGCAGTTTGCCTTGCAGTGATGGAATAGTTTGCATTCAACGTTATACCCTCATCATAGGGGTAACAATAATGGAAACCGTGCACGTTTGTCCACTGACCCAAAGGTTGGCGGTTCGAATCCCGCTCTCGACGTAAACATCAGTCCTTGAGCGGTCACATCCGCTGACCCACAGGTTGACGGTTCCGATTCCAGCTCCCACAGATGAATACTGTCGTTGTGTCCATGGGCAAGACACTCAACCCACCTCATACTCAGTGCCTGCACACACTGGTGTATGAATGTGTGTGTGAATGGGTGAGTGGAAAAGCGCTATATAAAAATTAGATGATGAGGCTATAGGTTTTGTGGAGCAGAACAAGCACCTTTTATATTTCAGAACAGAGTTTAATCAGTTCCACAATTTTA
>KN486702.1:0-15942 GCA_000787095.1 Periophthalmodon schlosseri
TTAAGAAAATGTAGTGTAGTAAAAATGACTGTATTGATTAAGATGAAATATACTGTTTATTATGTTAGTATCTTTAGTAACGCAGCTATTATCTGCAGATATTTTTACAGTGTATATTATACACAATATTATATTATTGTTATTATATTATTGTTTAAACCACAGTGCACTTACTCTGGTCAGACCTGTCCCTGTCCGCGATGGAGACTTCGAGGTATTTGCAGACAAACCTGCAGACAGTAAACATTTATTAAGAGGCGGTCTCTCTGAGAGCTCTGAACTCTGAACTAAGTCTTACTGCCGTGCATGTGGGTTCTGTCGGGCAGTGACTGTGTCTTCCTCCGAAACTGAAACTGAATGGCTTTCTCCTTCTCTTCCTTCAAAATGAGACGTCCAAGATTGGACTTGATCTGAAGCTGTCAAAGCAAAAGGAGCAGTTCATATCTTCAGATTTATGTGTATGTGACTACATTAAATAGTAAAGTCTTACCTTTTCAAGCTCTTGCTCTTGTACAGTCTTCACTTCATCTGTGTCCTCAAACTCATCTTCTTCCAGCAGTTTCTTCTTCCTCCACTCAATCTCTAAAAAGAGCATGTATATACCATGTACAGCTGTGTGTCCAAAAAGCACATGTAGTGTAAGTGAAGCGCGTGTGTGTGTTACCCATGGCAGCTAATGAGGGGGGACAGGGCCAGTATTCTGTTTCGATCTTGGAGGGTTCATTGGGGTCCGGCCGCTGCGCCGCAGGGAACTTGGCCGACTGAATAACTCCACTGCCCTCTGTGTGTTTGCCTAGATCTGTGCAGATACAGCAACTCACGTAAGGATTATTAAAATCCAGCAGATTATAATTGACAAGAAGTGCTCACCTTGTTTATAGATGGGAGGCTTTCTGTAAATGTTTGCTCCATTATCTACAACAAAAGACATATTTAATCCAGACATGTTGTTGTGTTCTACTTTGAACAGTATCTCTGACTCTGATTTATTTGTGACAGATTTACCGGGTCTGTGAAAATGCTGTAGGCTGATCTTGCGTTCAGCCTGTAGTTGCAGCGATGATCCTCCAGGAGAGCCACTGTCACTCTCGGCTCTTTCTAATTTCACCTGGACAGTAATATGGAGCAGATGTTATGCCGTGGAGCTGAGACTGAAATAGCTTTTATCTAATATGTAGAACAATGTTTTTTGTTCATATTCATATTTTATGATAAGTGTTTTGCTAATTCAGTAAGCTTTGATAAAAAAAAAAAAAAGAAAATTGACCCAGAAAGTGATAAATAGAGTACTATAATTACACAGACAAAATAAGTTTTTCTTGAAAACACAAAATTTCCACATTTCCAGTGTAATTTTGAGTCCTAAAATGTCCAAAATTGTGTACAGACCAGGTAACAATTACTCGACTACTACATAATTCAGTAGTCGTTTAGTTAATTTTTTAAATTAAATTCTGCACAAGACATATGTAAATCAATCATCAATCATAATTTTTTGTTCTATTTTTATTTATTGTGTTGAAAAATAATAAAATTAGCTTTAAATTTGAATTGCCTGAAAATAAACAATACAGACTTTTATCAATGCTATAAATACAAAACATTGTCTTAATTCTGTTTCAAACCACATTTTTTTACTGAGAATTAGATGGAGACATCTCAAATACAAGCACATGCTGATCATTGACAATTAGAAATAACTGAATCTCGATAAAATTTGATTATTTGAACATCCCTACGATAAAGTGTTCAACCATAAAATTGAACCCATGCTGAGGCAATGGCAGACAGATGAAATGCAAAAAAAAAAAAAAAAATCTTTTTGAGAGAGACAAAGCATTGGTTGTAACTTACAGAATAGTCAGGAATACGGGAACAGACAACTCATTGTTTGGTTGGTGTTATGACCTTCCATCCATTAATAAAAAGCCAATTTCCAATGTGTCATGTAGGGTTCACGTAAAATGCGTAATTTTGAATCCAAGAATCCAAATAGATTCCCAAAAGATGATACAAATGATACAAATATACATTCATACTGTAATTTCCTCATTTCTCCATTGTGGGACAAAGAAATGTTCTCATACATGTATTTAATATTCAGTTTGGATTTGGAAACAAAAGTAACGTATTTTTACCTCGTGGGATCTTGTTGGAGATGTAGCAGCAGGAGACTGAGATCGCTGTTGAGAACACACAAGTATCTATTTATCGTGCAACTAAAACATCCACACATTATTAAAACTATGCTGACATGGTCCAAATGGTAAGTACACCCCTACCTCTCTGCGTGGGGCGTCCAGCGAGGAGAAGCTGAGGTGAGGCTGGTAAGTCATCATGTCAGGCCTCTCCACCTGCAGTATGGCTTTGTCTCTGGGCAGCGCTGCCAAATCTCTGTAGCCCACCACCTGGTCATCCACACGCGCCTACACACACAGGCAATCAACAGCTTCATCAGTAATTATCTAACTAAGGGATGTGATATAACAACAGTGGAGAGCAGATCTTACTGTTATGCCTGTGGCTGGGGACCCTGGGGTGCTGGCGACCCTGGAGGAGGGCAGGTTAACTGGGGTGACCCGTCCCTCCACCTGTGACATCATCGCACACAGAAAAATGTACCTTTTTATTACAAACACTAGTGCAACAGTATTTATTATTCTTTTAGAACAGATTGGTAATAGTTAGAAATCTGCTGCAGAGAAATCCTGTATAAAACACTTTAGTTGCAATTTAACATGTCTGGAGAAATGATGAATGGGACTGTTAAGGTTGTAATGGGTCAATAAAAATATATTACTTTTACTTCTGAACTGATCATTTGGGTATAGGAATTATTTTATGCATTTCTATCTATAATCAAAGTGTAAAGAATGATGCAACAATTACCTTCTGCATGACTGGAGAAAACCTTTCCTCTCACTGTGGTTTTAGTTGGCTGGGAGAAAAAAAAAAAAAGCATAAAAAGGAGATGATCAGCATTCATAGTATCCATTAGACTCATGCTGAATTGAGGAGAACTGAAGCTCAATACCTTATGCACCTGACATAGATAACTTAATTGACAAGGCTACTTATGTGAGTTCAGTCTTGTAATTGCCAGATTATGCTGCTAAATATGCAATGTGACTAATTAAAATATTTTTTTCTGGATGCTAAAAGACTTCTGGTATGATTTCAGAGGACTAATGGATTGTCTTGGATATTTTACTGCTGCTCTGAGCACAGATCATTCCTTTCAAACAGATGCACCACTTCCCCTGGGCTTTAGCGAGAGCGATGGGGACAAGGAGACTGTGTGTAAACCTACACTGATCAGATTGAGGCAGGCTGTTATGGAGCCTCCTCCGGGGACAGTGGCTGGGAGTGGTGGCCTGCCAACTGGAGAGGCACCTAATGTTTAAATGTCCCAGTCTCCACAAATGTTTCTGCTCAGAGGGGAGGACATCCTCTGTTCGAAGATCACCACTTCCTAGAAAGACTCAGTGCTCCTCTGAGAGGACTTCTGTGTGGACCTCTCACTGTGCATTGTCTTTCATCTGCTCCTATCATCTCCATCCCAGGCATGCTCTTCCTCTTCCACACACCACCCCTTTCAACCTCTCTCCACTCTTCAGTATGGCACTTTATCAGCAAACCCAGTCAGGCCAACGCCCAGGCCGTCCTTAACAGTTATTGCTAGGGTTATACACTCCTCCCATTACTGAATCAAAAGTACACTGCTGTGAGCTGTGCCTCACTTTTGCTGAATTTAAAAAATATAATTTTCTGAAGTCCTGATACATAGGGTCTAGGGACTGATGCACAACACAACAGTAGATATTCTGTGTATGCATTTACATTGGAAGCAACCTGAGCAATACCTTGCCCATTTACCAAGGCTGTTAAGTCTTTAACCTAAGATGATCAAAAACAACACATTTGCATATTCACATTAATTTTCACTAAAAATAACTAGGCCATACAAACAAAATAAATCAGTGAGAATTGTGATTGCTGTTCAATAGGAAACATTTGCTGTTTTTATTTAGCCTTGTGGTTATTCAACACTGAGCACAAGGACAGACCATCAGAACAGTGTTAAGGTGAGATTTGTTGAGATGTTGCATCCCTATTGGAAGAACCATTTTGACCCAAAGTAAAAGAGTGCTGCACTAAAATGCACCTAAATAATATTTTCAATTACCCCGACCACACCAAACACGAGTGACAGTCCTTGTCCCGCGGCCTAGTCAGTTGCCGTTCATATGGCCTGTCTGGTGCGTAATTACGCGGATGAAAAGAGGAGGGAGGCTAGGAAGCAAGTGGTCCCTCCGTGCGAACCGTCATCGGTCTGTGTATTCAGGCAAAACCCTGATTTACACAACAATAATATTAACACATAAAAATATATATTCTTACCCCCAAACAACAACGAAAAAGGACGATGCGTGTTGGAGCTTTAGGTGAACGCATCCGGACGAGCCTCTCAGCGACTAAGGACAGAGGAGGAGGAGGAGGAGGAGAAGGAGGAGGAGGAAGGGCAGGAGGTTGTGACTGTGTTTCTGATATGATGTGACCCTACGAGCTAAAACTAAGCTAAGACGTGTCTCTGTGGCTTCAGGCCTAGGTCACCACTCTTTTTCGTGACGAGACAACAATCTGTTAATCTGTAAGCCTGATGCCTGCTTCAACAAATTCGACCAGGCAAGCATTAGGTAATACACAAGACTAAATATGTAGACTGTGATATTTATTTTCCTAAGCCAATGGCATTAACACATTCCCTTAGAATAAAAATATTGGGTTGTCTTGAGGAAAATGTACAATTATCTGGTTGACCACAAGATGGTAGCATTTAACTAAACAACATTGGCAATTATTTTTTGTGCAATATTTTAAGTGACAGTTGAGCCTCGTTGTGAATGCAAAATATTATTTCATATGTACGAAAAACTACTAAATGCATGAATAAACGGGGTTTAGATCTATGCCCTCTTAACAAAACATACTTGGTGATGCTCTGGCGTTTTAAAATATGTGACGTCACGCTAAATAAACAAAGAGTAGTAATAGTCAAGAGAGTTAATTCACTGCTCGTGTACTTTGTGTTTAGGGTGTAGGCTGATACATGGCAGTATTATATATATATGGGTTATGCGAATTTAGACAATAGTTTATTCTCATTATAAATATTATGTTGTCTGTCGGAAATACTGTCTTTTTAGGTCAGACCATTTCAGAGTAGTTATAGTCATAGTGAATTGTTTCGGTATTGCACTAGACTCTCTTGTTGCTTTCAAATCTTTGGGAAACAAACATGGCGTCAGACAGTGCGTTGGCCGCTCTGGTAAATTCTATAAATGTACAGTTTATTAGAATGTACTTTAGGAAAGGCCTTTGGGCTTGAAAGTATGGCAAACTAAAACTCAAATTCTGGCATATTCTGTGGTTCAATTGCGACTGTAGACGTAATAAAATCTTAAATAGTTGGTTCACAGAAAACACGTGTTTTTATTACAATAACAGTTTGGCTAGGCTCTAATATTATGGGCCTCAAATACATTGTATTTGGTGTACAAAGCTAGTGTTATGGTTACGTCTGAATTTGTTGACTGAGACAGTTGAATAATGAGACTGATAGGAATTTTGTCCTTTTCTCCCTTAGGGGCCAGAGGGAGCGTCGGCTGCGGCACACGCTCTCTCTCTTCCAGCAGATGCCTACGGGAATGATGTGAGCCTGCACTTTCTCCACACGTTTTTTACATACTTCTCATAACTTTAATAATATAATTACATCATAAAACGTATCATACGAGTATACAGTCAACGGTACATCTGATTTCAGGGGGTTGCTGATGTTCCAGGATCTTCAATTTAAATTTGTATTTATCCACCACACTTTTGGAATTTAAAATTTTTCTTTTTTCTATTTTGAAACAAAAGGGAATGCGTTCAAGTTCACTCTTGTTCTGGTTTGGTTATGATTTAAGTCCAGAATAGCCTGATGTAGGTTTACTCTAACTCTAGTCCAGGTCAAATCTGATAATGAGCCCAGGTCATTATTGTCACTCCAGTGCGTCCCATAGAGTTCTGCCAGTGGGACATGCCTGGAACACCAGGAGTGAAAGCACGCCCACAAATCGAGAACCGGAGGGTGTCCAGGAGAGGTGCCTGACCCACCTCAGCTGGTTCTTCTTGATGTGGAGGAGCAACGGCTCTACTGAGCTTCACTTGGGTGCTTTACACACTATATCTTGGGGCCTCCCCTGTCACCCAGCTGAGGAAACAAATTTTTGACCATGAGCCATGTTGCCTGGGACAAATAACGGACCTGATTAAGAGAATGCATTTATGGATTGTTACACAACAAGGTGTCGAGACCACACCCTTCGACCCAAATGGACAATGTGGAGTAACTTGCAAAGAGGACCAGGTGAAGGTGTTTATGGAACATCAGCAAAGGTTCAGAATGACCACAGAGGTCCAGTGTAGCTGATTGAAACCCCAAACCATGTATTTTCTATGTGTGTCTTTAAACTATTGTGAGTAATGCAATTTAAATTAATTTGATTTGATGCAGCCACGACTTGAAGCCATGTGGGCGATAAAGGCGTCTGACCATGCAGAAGTTTACTTTAACGTAAGCATTTTTGTTTATAATGCGTAGGACAGGTTAGACAACCCGTTTGACTAAAACATAGTAAACACTCTTTACTTATAGTAAAGCTTTAAACAGTGTGGTTTTAAGATTTGGCTCAAAATCTGGTCTAATTCTCCCATTTGAAAAAAAAAATATAATTTTACTTCCTGCTTGGACATAAGCTGTTAAAAGTCACGAAGCAAACAAAGTTATGATTAGAAAAACATGAAAACATGTCAAATGCATTTTCAATGCTGTCAATCACATTTGAAACTGCAGATAATAATGTTATTATAATCACAAACAGAAAATCAAAGAAACACCAACCGCAAATACATTAAAGAGAGCGTTGATTAAATGATAGATTATGTGAAAAAACAAACTGGTACATTTAAGTGCAAATGAAAAATGAAAATTAGACTTTTTGTTGTGCATAAATTACTCTTAAAAGAAATCTGAAAGTTAGAAATATCTCTAGATCTTTTTTCCCTTCATGACACTGATTGCCATCTTTCACTGTGTGCTGGGATAAGACTTTTTCCTCCTGATTTCAATCCCTTCCCTTGTATATCACTGATGTTTTACTAATTTGTCTTTAGCTCATATCATCTGTGGACCCAAAATTCCTAAAACTTACCAAGGTGGATGACAAACTTTACACATTATTCAGAGAATCTTTCAAAGATCTTAACATAAAACTGCTGAAAACAGAAGACCTTAAATCAGATGAAGCCAAAGAGGTGGGTTTGATTGGTACTCATCGTCTTAATTTATGTGCTCATTTAGTGAATGTGTTAAATTTAATGTTTTGCAGAGATGGCGGCCGTTCTGCAATCAGTTTGAAGGAATTGTTGAAGATTTTAACTACGGCACTCTTCTTCGTTTGGACGCTGAGAAAGAGTACACAGAGGAGAACACAATATTTGGTTTGTCAAGACTGTACAAAGTATGTAAGACTAATTAAACGTTATTCTAATATCTTCTGTCTTGATTGCAGCTACAAGAGTGCAGTTTTATGCTGTAGAGATCGCCCGCAACAGAGAAGGCCTCAATGACAAGGTGTTTAAATCCAAAAGTAACAGATAAGCTGGAAATGCAGAGGGCTTCCTCCCAATGTAAAATGAGTCTGTAGAGTTCTGTTGTTGATGACTATAGGACCTCCGGTTTACAATTAAACCCAATGTAATTTCTATCCCAGGCCTAATTCTTTTTATACAGCCTTTTCTTGCAAATTGATCTATACATACTGAACGGTTTTGTTTTAAAGTGCCAAACACTTTTATTTGTTAAATTGTGAAAACACAATAAAGTATCTTCCAATGTACATTACTAAGAGCACAGCAGTGACACATTTTTTATTTAAATTCATAGTTTTTTAAATTTAGTGCATGATCACTGTAGACCTTAGAGTAAAAATGAGTCAGGCTTAATTTTTCCAGCCTTCTTTGGAAATTGTAAAATGTTTTAATACCACAATTATACCATATAGGGGTTCTAAGTCTTTTGAAGGCTAAAAACAGACAACAGTAACTGTAAAAATCAGTGAGGTTTATTTGCAGTCACAATGCTTACACTATATATGTAGCAGACATCCAAACAATTCAAAACAGCTATTCACTCTATGGACCCAACACATTCACATCAGGGACACAAACCAAAAAAAATAGGAACTCAATAAACATCCATGAGTGCTGACATGGTAAGAAATGAGCTAGTTGTCACAAAAAGTTAGCAGCAACATCGTAGAGAGAAACACAAGTTGCTAATATATCCATTTTATCCTGCTCTGAACTTCTACAAAAGGTTTGATGCAATATTCTTCAGATATTTAAATCAAAACTGGATTCCTTCAAGGGAGCTTAGATGACATTACATTTACTGCTGGCAACCCATTAAACCCGGGAACTTTGAATTTCCTATGGCCTTGGTTATTGAGCCCAAAGTCATTCTGGGTCCTCGCTGTGGCAGCACCATGGGACTCTACACACTCACTAGGCAACAGAGCCACTTCACTCCACACAGACAACACATATCTGCAAACACGCATACATCGCAGGACTATCTCCTCATTATGGGGCAGTCCCAAAACCTGGTCCAAGGAATCCAGAGTGTAAACAAAATGGTTGAAACTGCACCCAGCCTACCAGAGGAAAACATGTAGCCATTACCATGTTGCTTACACATTAGCCATTACAACTTCTTTAAGGGAACAAGCAAGTGTCTGCACAGAGGATCTTACGGGGGATCAGGCCTAACGTTTAGCGCTTGCTTTGAGCAGAAAGGCAGAGCTGTAACGGGCCAGAAACTGGAAAGTGGACTTTAGACTGTCGAGTCTGTTTTTGCAGGAGGGAAGTGGCTATTTACATCACTTCAACATGATACTCAAATGTACAACATGGATGCTCCGAATCTCCCTTTTCTGTTAGTGTATGTACCTCTTTTTCTTCAGTTAAAAAAAAAAAAAAAACACTTGCCACTTCAGTGCTTGCATGGCTGCAGTTTGATTCACAACCTGGCAACCCACTCTCCGCACCCCCACCTCCTGTGGAGAGCTTGTTCCGCACGCAGACAGATATTTGCACTAACTCACTACACTGTAAAAAGCTCAATCACACTCAACTGTGTCTTAAATTTCAATCATTATAAACATTGTTCAAAATGTTACGAAAAGAAATGTACACTTGGATTGTGTTTTCTATACAAGGCAGGCAGAAGCGGATTACATTTACCAGTTGTTCCCCCAAACACTCCAACTGGAGTGCAGATGCGTACATGCGAAATCCCCCTCCCTTTAACCTACAATGTGTCCCTCCATCTTCAGCAATGACCAGATGAATGGTCTTTCGGACCAATGCAGACTGGCTTTAAAATAGATCTGTATATATTTATATATGCTTTTTATCAAAAAGAGTGGGGAGAGCCTGTCAGAGGGAATGGGGAAGTGAAAACATACAAGCAAAGTGGTTTATTGGCTAAATTTAGCTCAGGTCCCCGAAAAATTGCTGTAGACGCAGCAGTTCAAGTTGGGGCAAGTTTGGAATCCCTGGGCATCCTGGCCCAAGGAAGGAGAGAGGCTGATGCAGCGGAGAAACAGGGTGCTGGCGAGGGGCAGAAAGGCTGTAGCAAAGGAGAGCTGAGAGCTGGGAGGAACTCTGGATGTGTCTGGATAAGATTCTGCAGTGTGGAATGTCAGCTCATCATGTCGTTGCTGTTGACGCCATATGTAGAGTTCTTCATGCTATCGTTCACTTCCCTCCTGAATACGGACAGGTTCTGGGTAAATCTAAACACAAGTGAAATAACAAGTGCATTAATTACTGTATAATTTTTTACTTTTGACACTTGATCATCTGTGAAGTTACCTGTCCCGATTCTTTGTTAAAAGATTGCGCTCTATGCCTTCCATCAAGTTCTCAAAGCACAAGTGCATGGCTTGCTGCTTCTCTGGGGGTTGACTGTTCACAATGCTGTTCCGCAAGTCGGCAAAATACTGAAACACATCAGAATAATCTGCATTAATATCAACACTGTTCAAAACAAACTTGTACTGTGCATGTGGCCTGTACCTTCTCATTAAGCAGAATAAGACCCAAGAGTGGACGCGACATTGACCACTGATTTCGACAGTCTTCAAATATAATAATGTTTAACACAGTCGACAGCATCTGCAAATTTGTCATATATTCTTTTAATAGAGTGAACATGACTTGTACATGTAGTTATTGGTTTAATACAGTAACACATTCTGTGTAGGGCCATGTTTGTGTGTCATCGTAACCTGCTGAATCATCTCTGGATGTTGCTGCATGATGTGTAGAAATCTGTCATCTGTTGCCATTGGGGTGGGCCTCTTCTTTGTGGACCGTGATAGCTGCTTGAACAAGTATGTTACAATGTGGTCTAGACTGGAGCAGCAGCCTGTGCACACCATTGTATCTAAAATACAAAACACACTGTATTAGTAGGCCCGCAGCTACACTTTATTGGCCTACAAACAGCTCCTTACCAAGTGCAGTGAGCCCTTCTGAGATCGAAGACAAGATGTACATGACCACATGTGGTTCCAAACTGGCAATAAAATTCATGTGGTCTTGCGTCAGCACTTCCAGCAAAGAGTAGAAAGACTGACTAAGTTTAGGGTAATCCTGGAAAAGGAAAAGTTGCAGTTAGTACAGCGTACTTGCGATTCAGTATTATTGGGATACGCCTATTCAAATGTGTTTTGTATTTACTAGCAAGTCACTGTGTGGGATGGACAGCAGTAGTTTAATGAAGGTTTGTAGGGCGTTGTCCAGTGCATCGTCCCCATATAACCGGAAGACCCCAAAGTTGACGTAGTTGCCACTTAACACGGCTTTGAGCATGGCGAAACATACACTGACCCCCTTCAACTTCACACTGTACACTTGGTCTTTAGGAACTTCTCCTAGTGTCAGGATTCGGTTTCCTTTTCGGGAAAACAAAACACGACAGAGGTTAGGTTTCAGCTGACACTGACGCAGTGAACCTTCAACTGAGTGGCTGTCAGTACCATAAGTAGTGATCATTTTGCTAGTTTCTCTGAATAGCAGAATGCCATTTGGTGATGACACATCAAACTGCAGCCTCTGAGATCTATGCCAAATAAAAAAAAGAAAAAATATGTGCTTAATTTTTAATTATTTTGCATTTTCATTGGGCTGTACACAAGTAAGTATCCTTTACCGATTGTGAACCAGCTCAGCCATAAGCTTGAGAACAGGTGTGGTGCATGCTGGGTCATGATACCAAAGCTCTATGGCTCGCTGTAAAATAGGCATATAGGCTGGATATCTACAGGCACATGTTAAAGTTGGTAACATGTCAAAATTGAAAATGGCTCATATAGCACAATTCCC
This sequence comes from Periophthalmodon schlosseri, assembly GCA_000787095.1. NCBI lineage: Eukaryota > Metazoa > Chordata > Actinopteri > Gobiiformes > Gobiidae > Periophthalmodon > Periophthalmodon schlosseri. The sequence continues at coordinate 11,500 of KN486702.1, forward strand.
CATTTCCAGTTAAACATAAAACAAAAAGGATACATCCAATCAAAAAGCATCATGAAGCTGGTTTTGGCATTAAAGGCAAAAGCAATTCCCCTCAGATCTCTGACCAAACCCACTAAGGTCCGCTGAAAAAAATAAATACAACATTAACAATGGATGAGAAAAATAAAGCAATTGTAATGTGTCTTTGTTATCGTTACCTTGGCCTCCTGTTCATTGAATGTATTTGTACTCAACATCTGAGCTACAGTTTCAAATGCCGCTGTTAAGGGTAGCATGAATTGTTCAAACTGGTCTTCATCTTCACCTGTAGGACATGTAGAAGAAAAACACTTCTAAGATTTGTCAAAAACAACAATATCCAGGACCTGAACTGTAGGTACCTAGATCAACCATTAGTAGGCGTCCTAGTGCTGTATAGAAGGTGGTCCTACATCGCATGTCACTGAGATTAGACTGGTTGTTGACTCCCAGGAAAGAGAAATGCTCGCTCTGATAAGACAAGACACATTTCAAAGTAACAAGCAACAATGGAAATAGTGATTGTTATCATGCACTTACTGTATGGTTATTCAGCATAAACTGCACTGCACTAAGCTTAACCAGCTTCCGTACACTGCTATACGTGCACCGGAGTCAAGGAAAAAGTGAGGCGTGTTAATGTGAGCTGCAACTCTTTCTTCATAAGATTTGTAAGTTCATTTTAGGGACATTTTATAAACAGAAATAAAAGGATATCCTAAAGAAAGGTCATTCAGAAGCTGAAGAGTCTTTGAGGTAATTGGTTCACATTGGCCCCAGTACTTCAAATTGGTAATGCTGGGAAAAAAAAGCAGTTGTTAAACACAACCTTTCAAAATGTACAAAGAGGTATCATGTAAATTCAGTTATACTCACATTTTTCCAATAAAGACACTGAGTACCATGGTCTCATCATTCAACCCCAAAACCTCTGATAGTCGTCTATAAAGCTACAATGGCAAAAGAAATATATTCAAGATATCTCCTTTACATAAAACAAAGAGCATTCATGATCATGTGCACATAGTAATGCATGCTCTGAGTTTGCAGATGGGCAGCTGCTTAAAAATCGAATGTTGATATAACATTTTAGAGCCAAGACATAAAACTAAAGGGGCACACATGATAACGACACGTAATCGCTCGCTAAAAACCACTGTGACCTGTTGCAACAAGAGCAACATCTGCGTTATACATCCAACACCCATTCCTCCTTGTAATAATGCACTTCAAAAATACATTAGTAAAATATCCTACTCTAATATTTCTAAAAGGCTAAAAGGTTTCACTAAACTCTTAAAAAGGTTAAGGGCGCTAATGTCACACCAGACTAGGCCTGTCACGATAAATACTACATTGACTTATTGTTAAATACATGACAGATGGAAAAATACTTTTTGGGGGTCAGTATTTATGGTGGGGACTTTTTCCTTGCACTAGTGGGAAAACTTTGGTGATTTTTCTGTACTATAATGAGAGCTTTAGAAGATTGAATCGTGAACTATGACTCATTCTATAAACTAACTACTTGAGTGTTGATTTCTGTTATTTATTGCAGTTCATGTTTTTAACAATATTGTACATTAAGAATACATTTTGGGGGGCAATTCTGCTTTATGTTTTGGTTTCAATATTATTGTTTATCGTCTGGATGTACAGCAGTATATCACACTTCAAAATGTGTTATCGTGACAGGCCTACACCAGACAGTCACAAGGTTTTTTGTTTCACTACTTATCTGAAGGTGACATAACGCAGTTTCTGTCCAGAACAAAAACAAAACACTCTTGTCAGTCTACTGGTACGTGGGTAATGCCGCGTTAGGGTGTTTTCACTGCTACTAGCTACATCAACGTAATTGAGCTTCCAACCCGAGAGCGGTGCACTTGGGCCAGTGTGTACACGATAACTGTTCTCCAGAGTGTGGCTAACGCTCCGAGAATGCCCTAAACAGGTGGTCCCAGAACAGCGTCTGCTCACATTTTATTTTTTATTTTATTTTTCAATCAAACTGAAATTGAATTGGTGTGAAACCAGTCAACCTCAGGCTGATCTACTTCTACACTGACTCCTGACTGCACACAGTGTGGTCAAGGTGTAAACGTGCCTTTTCTCTTCTGCTACCGGCCCACATCGCCCTCAAGGTACAGCTAACCACATGTGAAAGAAAAGACTGTCGAGGGTAGCACCAGAGAAGCGAGCGTGTGCGTGTCCACGGGACTTAAAGCCTGTTGTCATGGAAATAAGTTCAGCAGTCAGCTGATGGCCTCTTGTGTAGCTCATGGTGTGGTGAATAATGACTTGTGCATGGGAACAAGGACTGAACCTAAAGTGAAGTAAATAGAACTAATCTAGTGCTAAGTACTAGTACTAATCTGGGGCTGCATTACTGAGCGTGTGTGAAAACACCCTTAGACTGACAAATGCTTAAGCTTAATGCTGCTTGGTTCAATCAACATAGACCCATGTGACCCACAGTCGCTTAGTTGCAATCATTCAGGTTTGCAGTAAATTAGTAAAAAATAGACCCAACAGACTCACCTTTGAAGATTTTTGCACCTGGTCCCCGATGTAAATCTTTCGGAACTGCTCAAAGAAGCTGAGCATAGCCAGCTCCAGTCTCTCGTTACCAGCCTGGGCAAGACGCGAGTCTGTCAGATTCATCAGCTGGAGCACCCTAAAAGGTTTTAAAAAGTGAGATGAAAGAGGTGCTACAGTCTAATAACAAATATAAATACAATTCTGCTCAATTTAAATGCCATCAGCCAAGAAAAACAATTAACCAATAGTAGAAAATCAGGCTCTAAGCACATTTATTACTAATACCAACTTTGGGACCTTTGGAGCAAATTTCAAATGACAACATGGAAACCTAGTAAATTTGAGCAAAGCAGCAAGTTCACTCACAGCTTCACAGAAAAAAATGAGGCACAAACAAACACTTTTCATCATGTGTGCTGCCCATGGTTCTGCCACTAGCAATTTGGCAGTTTTCAACCTGCTTTAGGGTTTTGTACACTGTCATCTTAAAATGAAAACTACTAAACAATATGTGTACTTATGATTTTCAGTCCTTAATTATCAAATTATTTTTTACCATTATAAATCTAATTACATTTTACTGGAAATAGTGGTACACACACTGATTTTTATTAATTGTGAAAGAGTTTCAGTCCTGTGATGCAGTCTGTATCTCTGCTGTTTGTCTGTGATGATGTCACACTTAAAGTGGTCAGACTAAGTGAACAACCATAATAAATTCATAATGTGCTTAATGCAGTTTACAATCTTACCGACAGACTAGCTCTCCATCCATGGCATCCTGCTCATCTGTACTAGCAAACGACACCCGTCCACCGATTACTGCACCAATAATGTACACCAACCATGTCAACCGACCTACACAGGGGCACAGGATTTAAGGCATTTAGCATCTAATGTTATTTTCTAATATGGTCAATGAGATTATAAGAGCTGATGTGGCACTCACCCTCCTGTACTGTGATGTCCACAGCACTGGAATTTGTAGACTGTAGCAGCTCCTGGTACGACTGAGCTGCCTGGTCAAACAGCTGGACCAACAGAGCACACGTTTTCTCATATTCACACCTCCCAATGGTCGACAGCTGGTCCAACTGCTGCTGAACAAGTCCTGCATCATCTAAAGGGTCTTCTAAACCATCTCTGGAAAGCACAGGAGGAAGGGCAGGTAAAACTCTGAAAATGTGCATTCACATTTTGGTAACACAGTGAGCAGTGGTTTGGATTACCTAAGGATGACGTGGACGGACTCTAGCCGTGATGTGATGTAGGCCTTTGTGACTTCTGGAGTGTATGTCTCCAACAGATGAGGCTCTGTGGCTTTAACATAGGGAACAGACGCTGCCAAACGCTGCCACAGACTCAGAAGGTAGTGGACACTGTTGGGGGCAAACTCCCAGTGCTAGAAATGGAGTAAAAGTGAATGCATGAAACAAGCGCAACGGACAATTAATTTTGAGTTTGAATTGTATTTTGTTTTTCCAAACAATAAAAAAAGGTACAAACTGAGCTGCAGTTAAAATTACATTTAAAACAATTGTATCTACAAATAATTAATGAGAAAGAATTCAAACCTGGCACACCCACCTGGAGGCTGGTGACTGTGAAGTTTGCTATTAGGCGAATGACTTCTGGGTAGTTTTCGACTTTGACTAGCTCCCCTAACTGGTAGTTGCTCTTGAGCCTCGCCAGCAGGCGACAAAATTCATGATAGTTATTGGGATCTGGTAAACACTGTTGAACACATGAAAATCAGGAGGGATTCAAACATACAAAAAAGAAAGCAGAAGATCTAGAATGCACTCCTGCTGACTTTAAACATATAATTAATATGCCAATTCCCACCTAGCATATAATGATGATTAAGTGTAGAGATCATATATA
>KN486702.1:16026-33564 GCA_000787095.1 Periophthalmodon schlosseri
TATTATATTATATATATACATACACACGCGATTCAAGTGTTTGTGCAAACTTGTGGAATGCACTGTAAAAGTGAGTTGGCCCATTGTTGGACACTTTCACACTACATTTGCTCCGCTCCAGAATGGATCAGGAGATACTTCAGCACCATCTGATCTAAGCGGTCTCGGAGAGGACACTTAATGTGCACCAGAGTGTGGCTGTTATGTTCATGTTTAACTTTTTTTCACCTTACTATTGTAAAATCATTATTTGATTTAAACAAGTTTACTTCTTATTTACAGACATTAAAATAATTTAAAAGTAGAAAATACCTATCAGACTCAAACCAACCTGTGGGTTTGCCAAAATCCTCTTAACACCATCCACCAAATGTGAAAGAAACTTTGCTCGTTCTGCATTGTTGAACAAGGACCTCCGAACAGATGCAATCTGGACTAGACATGACAGCACCTGCAACACCCACACACTATTAGGTCCAATGCAACTCAAGATAATAATGATCAAACAATAAAGTCCTAACTCACCAATGGAGAAAGGGACGGAGGGATGGAATGATATAGATTGAAAAATAGTTGTAGAGTGGAGGAATCAAGAAAAGCTGCAAAAGAAAATACAAGGTTAACAATGTTTTGCAGTGTTACCAACACACTAGCATGGGTTATAGTTTTATAATAAAAACTACCTGATCTCCATGACGTGGGAATCTGTACGGTGCACAGGTCATCTGAGGACTCATCTGTGGAGGTTCCTATGAAATCGTAGTTGAGGCAGTTATAGCTGAGTTTGAGCAACTGCATCAGCAATCCATGTTGAGATTCATCGTTCAAGTTGAGATTCTTTGCTGAAGCCTGTGAAGAAAAACAATTATAATAATATGACCCAGAGGAGGTTACACAGGAAACAGATTCCAACAACAGAGCTAAAACCATGATATTTTAGTCAGAATGAGCAGTCTCATTTGTTTTTAACATGTACCTGTTTTAAAAGGTTACACGAAAGGGTAAAGATGTCAAAAAGAGAAGAATCCCTGAAGGACGATGCAATTTTTCTATGCTTTGTTAAAGGATGTGTTGTGTCAGCCTTAAAAACAATAAACAGAGGGTTTCATTTTTAATTTCATTCTTAAAAATTAATAGCAGCTTATCCTCATAGTACCTGATTGATCTCATTGGTCAACTGTGATAAAATAGTAACCCCAATGATGCAGTGTTCAACACTATCCTGGAAATATCAATACAAACAGTTAAAATCTATTAAGTTCACTTTGATTAAAAGAAAAGTTAATTTGCAACTTACTTGAAGAAAGCGCGTCACATCAGCTATGACATTTCGAAAGACATAGTCGTCTTTCTGACAGTCAAACCAACCCAATTTTGTGATTCTAGCATAGAGTTGAATCAGGGCTTGAGTCACAAAAGCTGCCAACTTTGGCCGTGTTGCCAGGTAATTCAGCACATAGTTTCCTGTTAAAGAAATATTTGTGTTTTAAGTCTAAACAAAAAGGTATAATTTGTGTGCATCATGTATGGAAGACTTACGAATATCGACCCTTTGCTCCAGTGGCAGGGGGTTACTTGTCCTTGACACAAGCTTAGACAAACAGGTTGCAGCTAACAACTGCGAGTATGATGACTGGAAAGAGACAAGAGCTGATTTTCACATCGAAAGTGGTTGTTAAATAGGATATAATTTACATGTTCATAAAAGTATTTCTATTGTAACACAAGCAAAACATATTTAGAGTATTAATTTACTTAACACAGTCCCTATTCAATCCATGGGTTTCAGAATGACTAAAAATTAACAATTGCTATGACAGTTGTCATAGCAATTAAGTATTTATTGCAACATATATCTTTTAATGGTAAAAAGTCATTAAAATGTCACATATAACAGGAAGTTGAAATCCACGAATAAAAATATGTTACTGGTAGTGAGTTGTCAATTAGATAAATGAGGGACCATATCTCAAACAACAAACAGATGACATATTAAGAACTGTCGATGGATTTAAAAACAAAGTAGGATGGGTTGGCTGAGCAACAAAAATGGGGCATTTCATTGAAAAAAAAACCAAAACAAAAAACAGTGGGACATTGCTTGATTGTACACCAGGATGTTACCACACCCATTGGGTCCATGTGATGTTACTGAGTACTTACACTGCCTCGCTCAAGAAGCAGCTGGCATTTGCTAAGACAGTCAGGGCTGTTGGTAAACTCCACCAGTGCTTTTTCTGCCTGGTGTCGAACCGCAGTGTCGGTCGTCTCATACAACTGCTTACACAGGATCTCCAGCTGGGCAAGGCCCTAGACAAAGATAGAGACACACAGTGGGATATCAGCATCAAACAGATCTATATGGTGGACATATGAGTCACCTACATTACTTTAGAACAATAAGATAACGCGCAACAACTGTCTACTTGCAGACAATGTCTGTTCTGACATGGTGTGACCAAAATAGCACTTTTGTCTTTAGTCATTGATGAAAGTTCCTAAAACTTGCATTATTTTATTAACAGAAACTAACACAAAATCAAAGTATGCATACATGAACTGTATTAAATTGATTGACAGCAAATTGAAGTAGAGAGAGTATGACAATCCACCTCCCTGCATGTTGGCAACAGATAACAGAGCAAACCCTGTCATTACTGCTCAGAATCAAGACTTACCATCATTAGAACAAGTGACTTACGTTATATGTATCCATTTATAATTAAATATAAATTGTATACCTAATTTAAACGTGATATGTCTCCAAGCAGTTCATAAAATTACACATTTTTTAAGGTTAGTCTGCCAATGGTATATATTGTAGACAGTAACCATCACAAAATATTTTGACAGTTTTCGGCTGAAATTGACATGTAAATTCGAAGTTTTGTTAGTATAAATGAAAGTCAAAATTATGCTGGTGTAACCTAGCCACAACTAGCGGTTCAACATCCATACACTTCTCTTGCTGCTATCCCTGAACATGTGTCCAATCCAAACTCAGGAGCGGCTAGCTTTTAGCCAGACAAGCTAAACATAACAGTACAGCATAATTCAACAAACGTGCAACTGAAATAGGCCACCACAGTGCGGTCTTATTTCAATTGTTAGATATGGACTGTAGTAAGCGACATAAAAAACAAGAATGTTTTAGTCTGAAGGTGTCTAAAGTAAATCATATTTTCAAATGAGCTCGGGCGGGAGAAATACAACTACAGCCTGATGCTAGCATTAGCTTAGCGGGTTAAAGTCGGCTTTTTACAACAATCGGCAAACTCATCCATGAAGCACTCTGCCCCAAAAGCCTCCCAAAACAGTAAGTAAACACATACATAATATAGAGCTGCACACGTGACAGAGTGCCATTGTAAAAAAATAAATAAATCATATTTTGTTTTGTTTTTGCTAGCTGGCACCTTTTCGTCCTCAACATAACCCATTTGTGTGTAATTGTTTACGTGAATGGAATGAGCGTTACGGAAACGCACCGTATCCCGACGATAACGTACAGTTAAATAATAATAACAACTGAAATGTTACTGCACCAAAGATAACGACGCGAAGGCTTTTGTTTACGTTTTGGGAGCCAATTTGAAGCTCACAGCTAGCATTAGCTCACAGTGTTTTGAGCCAAGTCTGAGCAATGACAGCAGGCCACAAGTCAACACAAGCACTCCATCATCCTTTCTTTAAGCCTCACACACAAAACACGGCATATTTGTGCACATCCCGAAGTCACAGCAGCTCCCGGCTCCAAACACACCACCCGGAAATAGCAGGCCCACTTTAATTTAGGCGTTTTAAAATGTAATATTGATAAAAACATGAAACCTCTTCTTACCTGCACATGATCCGCCATTTTTCTCCATTTCATGCACCTCACACTCCGCTTATGGCTATAGACAGTGACAACAGCGCCCCTTCAGGCCGCCACTCATAACTACATCTAAAGAGTCCAACTGTGTTTATGAGGGTTTCTTTTTTCTTTCTTTTTTTTTTTTTTCTTTTTTCAAATAACCAAAACTACTCTAATCATTCAAGGAACATTGCGTAATTTAGTGACCACAAAAATTCATGTAAAATAAATCCTACGATTAGACACAATTCTTACACCACGGGTGTTGACGTTTTATTTTGCATTTATAAGCTTCATTCACAGAAATGTTGTTGCCTTCCACGGAACAATATTGTATAATATAATATACAACCTCTCTGCACTTTAATTCTTCTATCCCATATGGGAAAAAAATAGTTCACAAACATTTAGGTTTTTCCTCACGAGGGCAGTATGGGATAATATTTCATTCTAATCGACAGCAAAGCCAATCCCTGAACACGTTTTGAATTATTTTATTATTAGTTATCTATTTATTCATCATTTGGTTTTGATCTGTTTGAGGGATTCAAATATGGATATAGGCAAAAATTTGGCACCAATGAATGGAGGAAACAATGATTGAATATACAGTCAGATTAGTCAAGTAGCCTAGACGACATTACACATAAGGAACAGAAAAATACTATAGGCGTATCAAGCCAAAATGTTGTATACTTAGTATGAAAATTGATGCGTCCACCAAACTAATAAATATGAACAAGTGAATTGGGCAGAGGGAGTCACTGGGCTAAAGGGGCCACAGGTGGCTGGCTTCCTATGGTTCAATCAGACAGCAGAGATTGATGGAACCCTCAGACCGATGGGATGAGGATTGATGGATAAGATAGAGATTGAGACAAAGCAAATATCAGAAATACTTAAACTATGTCCTCCACATGATACATCTTTCTCTGTCTTTCACTAAGACATTTACTCCTCTCAACTCTGACATCTTTAATCTGAAAAGTCATAGAGGGCAACCTTGTGAATGTCTAAACTACAGCACAAAGATGAAATTATGCAGACCCATAGTCTACCTATTTACAAAAAAAAAAAAAAAAAAAAAGCAAAGAAACATTGATAGAACATAAACATGTGGTGACAAATCACTTCTAGCATGTTTTCTACTTGGCTTGTGAAGGCTGCCCAGACTACAGCAGCATCCTACTGAGTCAACAAACAGCATGCTAATAGAGACAACATTAGCTCCCTGAGGTTGTGTTGATGTGTTTTTAAACTTGTATGCATTGCAGTGGACAGACACACACTAGGAAATGGACAGTGTCCAGGGTATATCAGGCTCCTTATGCAATTATGTTGAAGTGTAATTGGGCAGAGTTTGTTTTGGATCCATATGTATAAGCACAAAGCAATAAGGTTTTAGTAGTTGATATCTGATAATACCCATGCTCATCTCCACGGTGCATACACATTTCAAACCCATTTACAAAATCTGAACAGGATGATGACTGGAATCATCCTGTCAGGAGAAATATGATAATTTAGAGGTGTTTTGTGGTGATATGGTAATATGAAGATGATAGTGCATTATAGTTTCCACAATAGAGTTCAGACTTAGTGCTCAGTAAAAGGTGGTTTTAGACAGACTTTATTGTCATTCAGATACACAAGTGTACATAGAACTCAAGTTAACATATTATATACCGTGATTTGTCTGCATATATATTAAAAAAATTATGCATGAGAGGTGGCCCAGGGCCATAAGAACAGTTAATGGTCCATTAGGGTGTAGAGGCTACTATTTGAGCTCAGGGGGTGTTACATTGAGAAGATAATTACATCTGCCGAGCATATAATGATCTGAGAGTCAAAACTGATTCACCCCAGATAGTTCCATTTCATACAAAAGTCTTCCCTTGTATCTTAAACTAGATGTTAGATTTGTAGCAGATGCTAACTCAGTGGCCTTATACATTGGGGCTTTCAAGATAATAACAAAAATGAGACATGCTCATGTCTGTTTTCAAATTAGTAGATGATATATGACCTAGTGGACTGATGCACAATAGAGAGAAGAGTTCGTTGTGAAGTGATTTATCAGGTGCAGCACATACAACAGATGCTGAGACAAAAGAATGCAGCCTGCTGTGTATTTTGTGTAGCAGGCACCATGCACTATATCATTGATGGTTTTGTGTCTTTTGCCTGTTCCTTCTCCAGAACCATTTTAAAACACACTGACCCCCTACCACTATAACAGTTCTTCACAATCAGGCCCGTTGTCCTTCACTCAGATATTTCAGCTTTTTTCTTCTTCTGAAATTTACACTTCCCTTGTGGCTTTGTTTATCTCAACCATCAAAAGGTACAACGATGAGATAATCTGTTTTCCACCACCATTTCTAACAAGCCAGTTCTCTCACGTACCCTGTGTTGAGGTTATAATTCATGCGTGCACCTTTGCACTTTACAGCAGTCTAATAGTATGCACTGTGCACTGGAACAGCAGCTGGCATGAAATGGTTTTACAGCTGTAAGAATCCAGCACAATGAAAACGTCTTTTTCACAGAAACAGAGCTAACAACAGTCATCATGTTCCTAAAAAGCTGGAGCATTAATTTTTATTTTATTTATTAACTTGATAACTACAGTCTTGTCAAAGATGTTCTAGTTATATATTATTTCTGTCTTTCATGAATGTAGTCAAGTTAGTGAAATGCGTAACAATAGCTTAACTTTGGAAGTTTGTAACCACATAACCATGTTGTGCTACGCAAAAGAGCAGGTCTTGAGAAATGGCATGAGCAGATAAATGAGTCATTTGGCTGGTGCTGTATGCTTCTTCCATTAGCAGGACAGTTATTAGTCTCCCAATGCACTTCAATTCTCATTAATGGGTCAAAGGTCAATGTAAGAACGGAAACACAAGAACACCCAATACATGTGGCCTAACTTGGCCTAAAAGAGTCTATTTGTTGGTAAATGTGAGCATGCATTTATATAGGGTTAGGCCTGTTACTACTTGTCTCATGGTTTTGTTTAGAGGGCAACTGTGGTAATTGTCGTGTGTGTCAGGTACAAATGTACAAATCAGGTATGAATCTATTTTTTGTTTTCATCAATAGACAACCTAGTCCCCTTTTTTAAAATCCCTTTAAGGTCATTACTTTCATCTGATCTGCACTGCACGTGCACAGACCTGATTGGCATTTTTATCTTCAGCATTTGGCTAAGCTTTTTGTTTAATCTGAATGAAGAGGCAAAGCCCGAAGGTTATCCATCTTACTCAACCAGGACACAGAAACCCAAATCAGTTGCATTAACTGACTGATGGCTCAGTCAGATCCAAACGAAAAACATATCTGTATCCTCTTTTAATAGACCAAAATAATTATTATTCCTTTCACATGAGACAGAGTTCAACATATGAGTTTAACATATGGCTTTTGGTCATATTACTGGCTCTTTGGTTGGAGCTCTCTCTGATGGCACAACAGACCAAATATTGTGGTGACTATATACATTTTTTTCAGCTGTTCTTGAGCTGTGAAATATTATATTCTAAATACATAACAATGTTCAATATATATTATTCTAAATTGTCTGTAACTACACCATTTTTTGTCTGCCTCCTGACATCATGAAGATATGCCACTGTCTCACACACACACACACACACACACACGCACACACACACACACACACACACACACACACACACGTGCGTGGGTTACAGTAGCTCTTGTCTTCAGAAAATAAACAACAAGAACTTTAGCGTGTTTCCTCACACCAGAACGCTACATTGGTGTCAGAAGTGACGAGCAAAACCTCTTTGGTAAAGTTTTAGTTAAGCTAACCTCGAATCTGCTGAGCTACAATGTGCAGGTGAATATGACAAGTGTTCCAGAGGCTAACCTGTCAGAGACCTCTGAGCTGAGTGAGCTTATTCAGCTGGTGCATGCTGTCACATTAGAGAAGAAACAAAGACCCAGGCCATGACGTCAACTGATCTGCTGAAGCTGTAGACAGCCTGGACTGTTCCAGAGCTGGACCAGTGCAGGGAAATGAGCTGGGCACCACATAGACAGGACAATGCAGGGCCAGAGCACTCTGTCCTGTCTGGTTCTGCTGTCTGAGTGAAGCAGAACCTGTTGTTGTGGTGGGCCACACAGGTATAGCTTCTGGAAACTGGTGAGTGGGCCTCCATGGTCTGTGAGACTACAGTGATTTTATGGGTGGGAAATGACTCAGTTTGCTGTCCGGTGTGGGTTGCAGATTTGGAGGACTGTATACTGGGCCTTGACACTCTGAGGGGCCTGGACTGCATAATTGATGAGGCATCCTAATCTTTCCAGATTATTGTTGCCCGCCCTTCCCCACCCTAAAGACACACAGATGGGCCTCCACACTTTGACAGGGGGAAGCATTGGAGATGGTGAGAGAGATCTGGGGTAGGAACTGTGATGGACTGGATGAAACAGAACAGAAGCAGCTCTTGCAGTTGTTGTTGGAGTTTAAAGGCAGCTTCTCCATCAGTAGATAATGTGGGCTGGACTGACCTCATCAAGCACAACATTGACACTGGAGACGCACCACCCATCTGAATGAGACCACGGCGGCTTCCACTGACAAGACAGGCAGCTGCAGATAAGGCTCTGCCGGAAATGCAAAAGGCAGGACTTATTGAGCCCTCAACAAGCTCCTGGGCTGCTCCTGTGGTAATGGTCCCAGAGAAACAGAAAACTGACTTGTGGATTTTAGGCCTCTCAGTGTGTGACCAAGAAGGATCCTTACCTACTTCCATGTGTTGATGAGGCCCTGGATTCTGTGACAGGGCCTACATGGTTTTCTTCTCTAGACTTACGCAGCTGTTACTGGCAGGTCCCTCTTGGTCCAGTGTCCTGTCCAAAAGCCGCCTTCCCCACCTCTAAAGGACTATGGCAATGCCCTTGCAACTTTAGAGAGACTTATGGACAAACTTCTGGCTGGCATTCCTAGTCAGGAGTATGTTGTTTACCTGGTACATGAAGACTCCTTTGCGTCTGCATTGTGCTCCCTCAGATGGGTCCTGGAGTGGACTAGGGCAGCTGGACTCAAACTCCACCCTCCGAAATGCTTGAGGTGCAAGGTTCCTGGGCCACAAAATAGGGGAGGGTGGAGTGAGAACCATGGACAATAAAGTGCAAACAGTCAAAGACTGGTCTGTTCCCACTTGTGTTTCAGATCTTAAGAGGGTTCCTGGGCCTGGCCTCATATTATCGGAAATCTGTGAAGGGCTTCTCCTGCACTGCAGCACCCCTTTTCCACTGTCTAAAAAAAGGGGAGTCTTTTTGTGTGAGGAGTGCCAGGCTTCATTTGAGACCTTGCAGAATGCCATTGTGAATACCCCTGTTCTCTCACCTCCAGATCCCAACCTTCCTTTCATCCTTGACACTGATGCCAGCAGTGTTGGATCAGGCACAGTGCTTTCCCAGTCAACTTCTGAGGGAGAGAGGCAGAGAATTGCTACTGTGCCACCAGAAGAGAGCTCCTGGTTGTGGTCAGTGCTATGTGCCATTTCAGGTACTACCTGAGTGGCCGCCACTTCAGTCAGAACAGACCACTTAGCCCTACAATACCTCATGTCTTTTAAGAAGTCAGAGGGGCAGCTGACATGCTGGATCAAGGAGCTGCAGGCCTATGACTTCACTGTGGTACACAGACCAGGGGCACACCATGGTAACACTGATGCCCTCTTGCCAACCCTGCTTTACGAGTGACTGTTGTTAGTGTGCAAAGAAGGAGTCCCAGGAAAACCTGGAGCTACAGGAGACAGTTATGTGTGCAACTGTTGGTTTGGATGAACCGGCCTATCATGGACTAGTGGACATGAATACAGCTGAGTGGGCCAGTCAACAGGAAATGGACAATGTGGTACCCACATGGATTGCCAACCAGCAACACCCAATTGGACTGATATCGCTGCCCTCTCTAGAGCTACTAAGGGGACTTTTGGTCAGTGTGGGAGGCCTTATGTCTATGTGGGTGTTACAAAGAGGGTGGAAAGACCCAAGAACAGGGGAGGTGAGATGGCAGATTGTACTTCCGCGGTCACTATGAGAGACTGTTCTTGCTGCCTGTGCAGCTATGGGCACAGGACATTTTGGGGTGACAAAGATGCTCCTTTGTCAGCGACAAGGATTCTACTGGGGATGTGGAGGACTACTGCTGCCGTGGTGACCAATGCACATCGCACAAGACGCCCACAGACAGGTCTCGTGCCCTCCTCCAGCAGTTTCTGGCTTGTTGACCCATGGAAAGGGTAGGGATTGTTGGGATGTTCTTGGTCCTTTTCCCTTGACGGAGGTTAACCGTTATGTCCTCACTGCAATGGACTTCTTTACTAAGTGGCCTGAAGCGTACAGGCTTCCAGATCAGGAAGCAGAGACTATAGTGAATGCTTTAGTGGAAGACATGTTCAGTAGGTTTGGGGTCCCAGAAGCAATAGGGTCCTGCATTTTTGCAGCTATGTGTGAAAAGCTAGACTTCAACAAGATCCATACAACCCCTCTACACCCATAAAGTGATGGACTTGTTGAAAAATTCAACCGCACCAACAGCTTGGTATTGTCACAACCAAACACCAGCAAGACTGGTACACACATCAGCCATTTGTTCTCATGGCTTACAGATCTGCTGCCCAGGACTCTAACTCTTGTTCCCCTGCTCTCCTCATGTGTACAGGGTACAGTTGCCATCTAGAGGACGCAAAGTGGCATTGCACCATGATAGACTGGCCCTTACAAGGGTGTGAAAACCTTGCAAGAACACCCCGCCTAATGCTGTAAACACCTGTAGATCCCCCAGATACAACGTCCCCTCCCTCTGTCACTGGATGTTCCCCTGCTCAGGCCCCAGCACCTTTTCCATCCCCTGAGAGATGGTGGCCAAGGAGGGTCTGCAGACCCCCCAATTTTCGGAGAGTGTGACTTTTTTGTGCCCCTTGTGGGTGAGGGACTTGGGTGGGTGAGAGTGTCTCTAAAGAAAAGGTTTATTCAAGGAAATAAACAGACACCATACCCCTATGCCCCTTGTCGGCAGAATACAAATGGATTCCTTTCCATGGAGATGAGCTGCATGCTCAGACAATCGTACACATATTTAGCATGGCTTGCACATGGTGGGTCTGGCTAATGGCCTTGTATGGCGTCCCAGTTGCAGCACCCACGACAGAACCTGGAGTTTGTCTCCGCCTTTATTGATTGTAAATCTGGGCCAAATCAAGGACAAGACAATTATATTTTCTTTTTAGGTGACATAAAAGGCTCTGTATTTTCCCAATCTATGCCTAGAATGTTGCTATGAAAAAAAAAAAACTAGAATATTCATAACTGGTACCATATTCTTTTTGGTGGCTCTAGTTGTACATCTCGATCTTAATTTGATCTTTCAGCAATCCATTCACCAGATGTGCTGGCTTGAGTTAGTCCAGTGTATTCAGTATCTCATTTCGCAGTTAGCAGAGTGGTTTTCTGGGGGGAGTTTGTTTGTGCTCCCAGCTGCACTGTGCTCAGGCTCACACAGGGAGCTCCCCATGGAGACAAGAACCTGCACAGCCAAATATAACTGGAGTCGAGCAATAAACGCTTCACATTTTATGAAACTTATGTCTCACACCCTACAGCAAGGCACAAAAGAAAGAGTACACACAAGCAGAGGAGAATACAAACAGCTGAATGAAACCAAGGCAGGCAGTAAAAGTGCTAACTATACAGAGTGAATGGCTAAAGGGTTGGACTGACTGTAAACAAGTATATTTGTGAACTTATTTGAACATACCCCAAGAATATATTTTATTTTAATAGATTCTTTTTCCAGACCAAGGTTTAGTTTATTTTCATACCTGACAGTTTCGACTGCTCACTAGCGCTCTTCCCAGAGTGGTCATGTGATGTTACTGTGAAAACAAACTAAAGCTTGGTTTGGAAAAAGAATCTATTAAAATAAATTAATGGAAGACCAGATGAAGACCTCATTGGACTATAACTCAAGAATTCAGTGGGGTCAACTCTGCAGACATGCACAGGGAAAATAGTGTTTACTGAATCAGTAATGATAATTGTTGATTACAATATTAAATTACATTGTCTAGACTGACAGAGAACACACTGGTGGCAGACTCACAGTAAACATGTATTGTATCCTACCACCAGACCATTGTCAGAGTCAGAAAATATCTGGTTTCCTCTGTGTCGTTTTAGATCATGTAAACTCTACTCCCCATATGTCCATGTTGATATGATTTTACCACTCCCCTTTCATCACTCTCTGCTCCATAGTCACACTGTCCATCTCCACTACAGCAGCACCTCCTATCCCAAAACTCCAACCTTCAGTGGTGCTGTCTTGCAGATCGTACGATATGTTTTTGTTATTTCTGTTTTTTGATGGTCAATACTGTAATTTTTCCCTGGGAGTGACTGATAGCTTATCAGCTCTGTCGATATTTTTAAATAGATTAGCCTATAGGGTCACAGCCACCGAAGTCAGAGCGATAAGTAGGGCTAATCTTGATTATTAATTATTATTTGAAATTACGAACTTAGTAACTGTCACACATCATGGCTCTGCATAATAAAAGAATCATAAGGAAAAATATAATAATAAATAATAGTATAAATAACAATATCAATAAAGAACACTGTTTTACCATAACCCACAGGGGAGCAGGGTAACCACATCAAACATGGCTCCTTTAAGCAGGCACAAACAAAATACTGTCCTATGCAGAAGATTTAATGCTACTATTCGTAAGTCTTAGATTTTTTGTTACCAGTAGATGGCAGATTTGAAACCTATTCCCCCCTGCCTCCTCCTCTCACGTGGCTTTTGTTCAGGCTCACCTGTGCTCTCTGGTCTTTTTCTGTCTGGCCAAAGTTGGCACATTTTCAGACAGAAGTAACGTAGATAGCATCTAGTGGTGAAATGTGAGAATACAACAGGGGTGGGTGCGTGTAAACATTCTGTCTTGTCCACTTGTTTTGGCCACCACTCAGATGCTCAGGTGGGTCTATAACATCTCAGTCATATAGTTGTGTTTTAAAGTACTTATGAATCCTGGTTTGAAATGTGTGTGGAAAGCTGAGGTTGTGTAGGCTTCGACGTGTGGTATCACATAGTTCATCAGAGTCAGAGGGTGATTGGATATAGGCCCGAGGACAGGAAAGTTATAACTAGGAATGCCACAGAGATCCTCTCACCAGATCCTTGGAGCTGGTTGTATTTCAGCAACAGATCTCTGATAGGCCACCCAAGCCACTCTGGCTTTCTGCAAGTGCCTATGGTAGCCTACATTTTAGAATTTTTAAAACCTCAAACTATTTTAACTATTACAATACAATGTTATATAAATGTTAAATAAAATGGGCTTTTGATCAGAAAAAAAAAAAAAAACATGGAGGTTACAAGTCATATTGTATCACCAGTTATAGTTCTCCCCCTACACCCAACTTAAAACTGTTAAGAGTTGAATCTGTATGTGCATCTTATTTATGGAGATATTTGAGCTAGTCTACACTGCCAGATACAACATATTTATACTTCTATTTTGAATTTAAATTCTGAGGAATGTTTGATACATAAACAGAAAGTTTAAAATCATCAAAACATAGTCTAATACATTGTCATTATTCACCCTCCTTTAGCGCTCACCCTCATTATTGCAGCCACAGGCCCTGTGTGTGCAGGAACACAGGTAAATACACTAAACGGAAAGATATATGCATGTTTTTTAACCTTTGTTAAAAAAAAACAAAAAAAACGCAGCAATTTTAATCAGTTTAGTTCGGATGACTTGTTTAGTTATGTTGCCCTGTTTTAGTCCTGATCTAGTCGAGGTTTGATTGTCCACCCACACAGGGGGCTGTGGTAGTATTTTTGGGAACCAATAACAAGCCCACTTTGGCCATTACCAAACCATAACAAATATTATATAATGGCCATTAATGAGACAAACTGATGCATGCAAGTCCACCAGAATTATGAAAATTACATGTTCAAATTTTCTTCAGAGATAGAGCACAACGTCCTCTTGCCACTAAAAAAGTCTCGACACTGCTCTCTGAAATGAGTCCCGCTTTGAAACAAAATTTTATTTGCAAACCCTAAATGCTAATGTGCGTTTGGCAAACTTATAGCACAAGCTAAAAAATAAAAGTAAAACATTTGGGAAGTGCTTAGTGGAAGGTTTTGTGCAGACTTAATGATGATGTGCTACAATGCAGTCTTTTGCATGCACACATCCACTCAAATGAGCCCTCTCTCAACTGTATGCTTACTTCTAAAATGAGTGTCTAGGCACATAGGCACAGTCTTGTGTCTCTTGGGATTCTCGAACATTTCAACATAAAAACACATTTACGATTATCTAAGAAACTGTTTCCATTGTATCCTGGGCTTCCGCTTGTGGAAGATGTGCTAAAAACATCTCCATGTTTCCAAAACATAAAAAAACACTGTATAGGAATAACACCCACTGATTCATGCAGAGCTGCAATAGATCAGTACATTTCATACTGTTTCTGAAATAAAATGTTAATAATGGCAGGTTATATCTAATGCTATACATCGTTCCTGATATTCAACTCTCTTACTTTTTCAGGTCTTAAGAACTGTGCTTTCTGGGTTCTGTAATAAAGTACAAAAAGCAAAAGTTTACAGACTGTAAAAAACGTGAGGTGTTCAGACAAGAGCAAAATAATGGCTCCTCTCTTGTCTTCACCTCAGAGTAAAGCTCAAGAACCTATTGGGGAGAGCAGCAGGAGAGCACACTTCATGTGGTGTACTGGACTGAAGACAGTAAGGAGCTGCTCAGATCACTGCATGTCTCTGTGATGGTGCGCTAATGAGCCCCTCTCCCTCCAGTCCAGCTATAGGGCTGCTGCTTCCACTGATCTACCCCTGTGCTACTGATGCTATCAGACACTTAGCAAAACACACTTAGCATCTACACTCACATGTCGGACACCCCCTATTCAGTTTATACTATGAATACAGAATGACATTAAGGCTCACATTATCAACCGAAGAAAGTATGCATACTTATATTTGGGATAAAAGGCACTGCTGTTGCTGGTGTGTTTGGTGCAGTTTCTCATTTAGTAGCCCAATTAAAATTAGAAAATATATGTGCACAGTTTTCCACCATTTTGTAATTG
This sequence comes from Periophthalmodon schlosseri, assembly GCA_000787095.1. Lineage (NCBI taxonomy): Eukaryota > Metazoa > Chordata > Actinopteri > Gobiiformes > Gobiidae > Periophthalmodon > Periophthalmodon schlosseri. Next base: position 31,061 of record KN486702.1, read on the forward strand.
CACTATAGTGTAAAGGGGCACACTCTACACACACCTTAACAATCTCAATGTGTGCCGACTTGGGAGCGCTGTAACAGTCTGGTAAGGGAAGACTGTAAGCGAGCTTACCTTACAACGTCTTACGTTGATGAGGCGCCATGACTTTTAATCCCCTTAATCTCAGCACATCCCTCTGGAGTCATTTCAAACTGTGTTTTGATCTTGTGGGCACAGCGTAGATGTATAGATGTCTGTATGTGTGAGAGATCTGTCTGCAATATGCATGCAAATCTGATTAATTTGAGTCAGAATGAAAAGAAATGAATAATAACATAGGGCTTAAATGTTTACCTGAACCTAATCAGCAGTTTGACAAAAGAAAGTATAGTTACATCTTTACTCTGTACTGTTTGAGCCGCCTCTGGGACTGCAGCCAAAGATGCGACATAAGCCAAACTTCCACAGATGAGACGTGGAGCAGAGAGAGGAACTTTCCACAAAAACAAGCCTCTCATAATAGAGAACTGAGTTTGTGTTTTGTGGGTGTGGTCTTAAGTTGGGTCTAAACCACAGACACACACCTCAGATGCTTTTTAGTACTTTGAAATCTATTGTAAATCCATTTAACGCAAATGTTGTTGTGCCCTCATCTACACTCTTGAAAACTTCTTATCATTCTTTAGGGATAAAGCCTCTGCTCTTAGACACTTTCCTTAATCTGAATCTGATTTTAAATCCCAGTACAGCACCAAAAAATTAAAAGTAAAAGTTTTTAATGACCTGCGTTTAACTGTTGACTCTGGGAAATATGCAGTTCTTTTGCTTTTAGACATATCAGCTGCTTTCAACATAGTGTATCACAACATCCTTCTGTCCCACCTGGAGACACATGTGGACGTTAAGGGTACAGCACTCTGTTGGTTTTGATCCTTGCTGTGAAGCTAGGAAAAACTCCTGTGAAGCTTGGAGTTTTTCCTAGCTGTGAACCTAGAACAGTACTCCTCCTCCGTGTCTCCCTTAGAGTACGGTGTGCTCCAGGGTTCTACATTAGTGACGGCCCTCTTCACTTTATACATGCTTCCCCTGGGTGATGTTTTTAGGAAGCACAATGTCGCATTTCATCGTTTTGCAGATGACATTTAAATATATCTGCCAGTGACCGCCAATGACAGCCAGACCACAATCAAAGCACTGCGGGACTCTGGGATGTGCAGACTTGGCTGAGCACAAACTTCCTGAATTTAAATAAAAATAAAACTGAGATTATGATGTTTGGCCAAACTAACCCACTGCTTGGGCATGACAGTGTGATTGGTCCTGTGTCTTCTTATTGTCGCCTTGCAGTGAGGAATCTTGAGGTGATTGTGGACTCTATGTACAAACTGGACAAGCACATTAGCTCTGTCAGTTCGGCTTCTTTCAGTTGAGGCTCCTTGCCAAAGTAAAGTGCTACCTTCCACAGAAGGTAGGGCTTCAAAAAGCAATCCACAGTTTTGTAACGCCGCATCTGGATTATTATAATTCTTTGCATGTAGAGCTGGACCAGGGACGCCTGTGCTGAGCAACCTGCTCTGGCTCCCTATTTCATATCGGGTGCAATTCAAAATGTTATTGATTGTGTTTAAATGTGTGCACTTTATGGGTCCACTTTATTTGAGGGAGTTACTGCAGCACTATACTTCACCCATAGCCCTGAGGTCAGCTGACCAGCTCCTGCTGCTGTGCCCAAAGTCAGGCTCAAGACCAGAGGTGACAGAGCCTTTTCTGCGGCAGCGCCCAGACTATGGACCAGCCTCCGTCTGCCTGTCAGATCCTCTCAGTCTTTAACACAGTTTAAGACTAGACTAAAAACCTTTTTTCCCTGGCATTTAACACTAGCTAGACAGGATATCTTGGTGTTCTGTTATATTTTTCCTATGTATTTTGAGCAGCTGAAGTTGTTTTAAATATGCTATATAAATAAACTTGAAATGAATTGAATAGCTTCACTGTGGGGAGGGGAGGGGGGGAGTTACATCATGAAAACTGAATTTATTTTCCACTGTTTACCCCACAGACAGGCTTACTGTCATATTTATGTGTGATTATCTTGCAGAACCCTGTCTTTTATGCCTGTATTAACACTTTTCCTTTGCATATTTGTTGTTAGCTCCATTTTAGGCGACATAAGCAAGGACCAGACAACAGCGTGCCTCTTGGTTTATCCGGTTCATGCTCATTAGATAGTGTCTGATGGCTTTGATTGATCATCCTCTGTCCTCTGTCTCTCTCCTTTAGCCCTCCCCAGTCCCACACATACAGACAGATGTGCGTGGATACAGTGTGTGCAATGTGGAGCAGCAGGTAGGTGTTGATTCAATAAGAAAGCTATTTTCTCTCCTTCTGCATCTGGTCTGGAAACAATCAGTCTTCAGGGTGATGTTCCTCTTACCTCTATTGATTTTATGAGAGCTTGTGTTTGTGTACTAGTGTGTTGGGGCGCACACAACCACCAAATAATCTTCATCCATCCCGTGATTCCTGCT
>KN486702.1:41864-55828 GCA_000787095.1 Periophthalmodon schlosseri
GCAGGAATCAAAACAAAAAGAACAAACAAATCTCTAAGACAATTTGCAGCTATTTACTTGTCAGACTGAGCTTTTAAAGATGCCAGACTGATCAAAACGACGCAGGCAGCGGCTGACATTCACAGATGCAAACAAACTACAAATGGACATTTAAAGTCATTCCAGACAGTAACCTGCTGCATTATCAACACGCTTTAGTACAGCACTTTTCTCTGGGAACAATTCCACACTGATGCATTCACATAACTATTGTAATTTGAAAATACTGTTCACATGTTTTCTCTAAGCTATGGAATTTACCCACAGAGGGACAAATAAAACACCTGCATACATGTTTTCCTCATTGACTGGCACAGAACTACTCCACAAGCAAAAAGGTTTAATTTGAAAACACACACACAAGAAAACAAATAGGACAGAACGTAAAAAACGTAAAAGTTACTCTCCAGTCGCAGTAACAAAAATTCTTTATTTGTAATATTGTATAAATACATCAAATGTGTGCTTTTATGTTATATTGAACACATTTAAATACAGGTAAACAACAAATGAGTTGCTTAAACTGTCTCAAATGGCGTCACACCAACAGCAGAAATTAGTAACATCTGCACGACACTGCCACGAGCTGCTCATCTCGGCCTCTGAGGTGGTTGTCTGGCAGCAGAAGTCACGTCTGTGGGTAACTGTGTAGTAGTGCGCGTATGGACAGGTACTGCAAATTGAACACTTGGTGGCGTCCAACCTAAAGCTATAAAAGCACGGCCCTCTGGTTGTGCGTCCTCTGTCCTCTGTTCACTGGAGTGGCTGTGAGCGCGTGAGCATGTGCATCTTAAGTGATGCGCTCCCAGTTTCCACTCTTCTCGTATAACTTCAAATTAATGTTTCAGGTGATTCGTGGTGGCTCTGCCTGCAACAGTGGAGCTGTGGCACTGATGCGAGTGTGACTGTTTTGAATTCTGACTTTTTTGTTTTATTAACTCTGTCACCCGGTCAAGGAGCGGGTCCAGCGTTTTTATGAACGGAAAGGAGCAATGAATTAATGTATTGGTCTTATGTATTTTATTTTGCCCACATGTTATGAAGTAAACTTAAACGTATGACATGTCTTCAAATTGTTAATTAAACCCAATGCTAAATGATATGGCACCTGCTCTGTTCGTCTTTAGGGATCCTTTCTCCGGGTTGACTGAATTGGCGTTGTTGCTGAAAATGTAGGATTTTTATGTAGGATTGTTTGTAACCACTCGTAATGTAATGTATTTTTTTCAGTAACTGTAATTTAATTATAAGTATTGTGACAGTAATGTGTTGCACTGCTAAGTAAAAAAAAAAAATTATTTGGGTAACAAGTAAATAAGTAAGTTACACCCAACACTGTTGCTGGGTCACTACTGGTAAAAACATGTCATACAAAAGTGTCAGAATACTTAAGTGTGAGTGTGTTAAGTTTAGTATTTGGGTTAACTTTAGACTAACTGAAAACTGAGAGCTGTGATGACATAGTCCTGATTTTAAAACTAAAAAGTACAGGGGCATCTGTTGGGTAAATGAAGAATACCTCACTTAAAGCCATAGACTGTATAAAGAAGTGGACTAAGTGAGTGTGACGTCACCCGTAGCCTTCAGCTCCAGTCAAATGAAACTCATTGAGGCTAGAGCAGTTATACGAAGCAGTGGAAGGTAACGCCCCTTCCTGTCCGCACCGCTGGTTTAGCAAGAGGCGGGCGCTTAGCAACACTGTCAGTCAAACCTGTTGCTAACGCTAGCGGGAGTGACCTTGGGGAAAGAAGGCAGCTGATTGGTCTCTTATTCATGTTCATATCTTGAGTTATGGACACAATAGTGAAATAAAAATACAAGGATTATGTAGAGTGGGTCAGTACAAACATTTTAAGACCAAAATGATGAGCCTGACAGCAACATTTATGGAGAGAAGGGTGACAGTTTTCTAATGTAAAGTGAATTGGAGCTAGAGTCGTTGGAGACGGAGATCATGGAGCGCAGCCCACGATCACTTTCTATTTAGATCCATAGGTCCATTTATATATACAGTCTATGCTTAAAGCTTAAACTGGGATGCACTCCAGTTCCCATGGCAACATCTGAGAATGCGTTTAAGAAAATTGAAGAATTTGAATTTGCATTTCCAACAACAATAGGGAAAAATAGGAATACATTAACAAAATAAATTGGTTTAGTATCAATTGGTGATGGACACAGTCATGCATTCACACTTGTCCTTGTTTGGTCCTGGCTTAAACCCAGTTTAGTTCTGATGTAGACTTGGTTTAGTCCTGTTCTAGTCCTGCTTTAGTTCTGGTCTAGCCCAGCTTAAGTTCCAGGATTAGTTTCAGTTAAGTCCCAGTTTTGATGCAGTGTTTGTGTGAGTGTGAACGTACCTGAAGAGTCAAACTGGGTGATTGAGTGTGTTTTCCTCTTGGCTAATGAGCAGAGAACAGTGATTAGACTGGGAGGTGATCTGCCTTGTTAATCAATGGACTCACATGTCGAGTGATCTATACAAACCTCTATTAGCCACACAAAGCGCACAAATCACAAAACCCCACACAGTTCTTTTATTTCTCAACAATCAAATAGTCCAGATATATCTTTTGAGAAAGTATGATGAAGTAAAGTTGCCATGCAGTTACATTTATTTCAATTTGTCCCCAAATAGGCTAAATTTCAATTCAAGATGGCACATTTTGTGTTTTAATCTTAAATATATAACACTATACACCCACATCTGTTGGAGCGTAAATAGAAGTGTGTTTTAGTACAGCTGCACAAATTTGGTTCATAAATGACAATATAACTGTGAATGTATATACTTTTTACATTATGTTATTATGTGTCTGTTTAGCAGCAAGTCTTCACAGTGGAAACGTATTTTAGACAAACACCATAAATCTCCAGTATAGTGAGCTCTTATCTGGAAAAAAGCCCCATATGTTGCATGTCAAACTGTAAGTTAGCGTTAAATGTGCACCTGATAAGAGGATGAGCACAGCTGAGTGTGTGCATACAGCCCCCAGCCCTGCCTCTTCATCCACTGCTCTGTATTGTTTGAGAGCAGTGTTCTGCTCAGGATGTGTGCCTGTGGTCCTGCCTGAGAGGTGTGAGGCAGCTGGGGGTGTGGGGATTGCAGTTGCAGCCCCTCTCCAGTCGGTGCCCCGCTGCGAGGCTATTAGAGTGCTTACTGTTCCCTCCAGCACACTTTCCTCTGTTGTGCATCACTGCTCATACACTTGCCTTATTCCCCCTCTGTATTTTCTGTTTTTGTATCCTCCTGTCTGTGATTATCTCCTCTCCGGTAACACTGAGCATGTGAGGAGCAGGGCAGTGGTGTAGCATGGACCCAGGACTGTCCCTGTGTTTAGATACGCTTGGAGCCGCTCTTTGGTTTGGCAGACACGCTGTGGCTTTAGAAGTTTGGCTGGTGGACTGGATGTGCTTGTCATTTCAGTTTGGTCACTTGGGTGCTATCTCCCACACAGCAGCACCTCTCGCTGAACTAATGGGGTGACACAGCTGACTTGTATTAAATTTGTATGGATAGTGTGTGCAAATGCATGCTAAACATATAGAGGTTTAAATAGATGATTGTGTATGTGGCCATCAGTGAGGTGTGTTTATGCACCATGGGGGGCAGAGACGTGTATGTGTGTGTTATGACATTGGCTGTCACTCAAGATGAATGTGGATATCAGTCTCTGGAATATAAAAAGAAAAGTAATTTGTAAAAGCATAATTTATCATATAATGTGACTGTGGACCAAGGATTGGAATGTTCCACAAAATGACATAAAATTTAGCAATCTCCCTGGAGCAGATGACTCCACCATAAAAAAAAAAAAAAAAAAAAAAAAAAACAACCACTGAATGAGAGGGCGTGTCCAGACTTTTGACTGGTAGTGTAAGTCTTGAGAAATTAGCATAGCAACTTGGCAAAACTGTGGAACATTCCAGGCAAAGCAATAACATTTTCACGAACCAAGTGTGACCTGGTGAGGGCAGGTATAATGTAAAAATGATTAATTCATAAAAATTGAAATTAACTAAATTAACAGCAACCCCATCCCAGAAAACCCCAGGAAAATGAATTTACCCCACGCTGAAAAGGCAAAACAGGTCGTTTGGTTGAGAGAAAGAACTATTACTTTGACTTATTTAACAAGTTTCACACTGACATTGACAAAATCTCTAGGTGCTGACCTTGATGCATTTTACACAAGGGCTCCGTTGACTGGTGATTAGACTTCGGTCTTGTGCCTTGAGCTGGGGCATGGACTCAGGTGGAAGGGTGGTAAAGCTAAAGTGGTGCCCTTTCATAGCATGGAAGAGGGACCATCAACCAACACCACTACACAAGCAGATGACACCTTTAACTGTCCTCCTTATGGTGCGCTCCAACCCCAACAAACATTCAAGATAAAGATAAGCTTATGTATCACTGACGCAAATCAACTATCACTGTTGTGCTAGAAAATGACTTCCATGGTTTATTTTTATTTATTTATTATTATTTTCGTCTTGTCTACAAACTGTCCCGTTATGTCGTCTATCTTGTTATTTGAATCAGTATGTCTTGTCATTAATATGTCTTGGTCCTACAATCTTGTATTAAAAATGCTTAAATTGTATGTCTGTCTGGTTTTAAATAAATACAAATTAATTAATGAATTACTAAAAAAAAAAGAATAAAAAAAAAATACTTCCAAACACCAGGAGTTCCATGACTAAACAAAATAACACAACTGAAATTTGGAAAGCAGCTACTCCACATTAACAGGCGCCAAAAGCTGTGTTTTCAGTGTCTTTGCTATTATGTCATGATCAAAATTTCCCACTGGGAGATTACAAATTATGTTAGAACATAAAATGGAACCTTTTTTAATTAAATAGTTTGACTCTAATTTGTTCTTTGCACATTTGGTTTTCCGGCTTCAGTTCAGACAGTTGACTTGTTCAGTTGTCTTGAAAAGCGCTTTTTGAAATAATCTTTTCCTTTGTTTATGAATATTAATTTTAATGTCCACTTTTTAACTCAATAACCTGCTGATCAATTTGACCGTTGCTGCTATTTTTTCAAATAAATGTCTCTCCTGTAAATGTCAGAGGCATATTTTAAAGACACTTTGCCTTATTCGTGAAACCTAAGTTCTGATTTACTTGTATGTACTTCTCAGAATATTGTGAACCAGTAACTACACAATATTTACTTAAAGGACTTTGACCTTTGAGTCTGTCATTTAATGCACTCTCGTCCTGTTGTTTCAGGAGGTCTGAGATGGTTCTGAAGTATCCAGGAACAGTCAGAGCACGCCTATTGCTTTTATTCCCTCTCAGCGCCAGCATATGCCTCTCACTGTCATCTGTAATTATATGGCAGTAATAGCATCAGTCCTGAGCGCTCCAAAACACATTTAAAAGCTGGACTGTATCCATAACTACCAGCATGGACAGGGAACGTGTGTGTGTGTGTGGCTGTGTGTGGCTGTGCGCACCGTTGTTGGAGGGAAATAGCTTCTGTCAGGATGCTGGGTTGAGATAAAGGTGAAAAATAAGGTGCATTTGAGCAAGAGGCTGATAGATAGCTGAGAAGACTATCAATCATACCCATAGACAGACAGTTTGATAGAAACAGATAGATTGAGAGACAACAGAAACTTGAGGGTGTGCTGAAGAGAAAACCCAATTAATGTTATCTGAAATCCGCTGGGGAGCATAGTTTATATTAACTAATGTTAAATGCACCTGTCTGCCGCCCAGGCTTTTTGTGTAAAGTGGTCAAAGCATATGGTGGTCCCACTTGAAAATGAGACATTAAGTCTCAAGAGGTAAACCTGTATAAATAAAACATTAGCAAAAACAATAATAATAATTTGCCAATAACGTGCTTGGGGATTATTGCTTCCAAAGATTTGAGTTTTAATAGTAGTTTTACCCACTGTTACAAATGTATGATTAGAACAATATTATTAAATAAAAATTTATATTGCTTTTACTAACAGTTGTAAAATTTGCTCTATATTCCTTTAACAGGAGATGACTAGCCACATGGTGTTTCTTCTTCTTCCCCAATGAATCCGTCAATGCTTATCGACAGCACTGATTACCAAAGCACCCTGAGGTGTTCAAGTGTTGACTTTCCTAACCTCTAACCCACACGCTGAGGTCACAGCACCCTCGGGCTATGAAGGGCAGGAGACGATAAGACTAAGCAGACAAAGTGTTTCCATCTATCTGTCAGAATAAAGTTATGATAAATTCACTTAAGCTGTTTGACTGTGAGTGTGGATGTAATTATGGGCATAATTCAATCACACTGAAGCCTTCTTTCTCCTGCGATAGTCAGTGCACGATGCTGCTGCTCTGCAGTTGAAAAGCACAATTACTCCACAGTCCTCCACACAACTGCTGCTCAGTCTGCTTTGTATCGCTGCCAGCTCAAGTGTAATTGGCAATATGGTTGAGGCAGGTAAAGCAAAGTGGTTTATCCAGAGACAGTGAAAATTAATGGACTGGTACTTCAGTGTCACGTGAACTTACTGTGAAACCCAGGCAAGAAAAGTTAAGAAAAAAAGGTATTTATTTTTGTTCACTTCAATTTTATTCCAGACTCATGGTGTGTTTGAGTTGTTTTAAAAAACAGCCAGAGCCTCATTAGTGTCCCCACATCACTAAAAAAGTGTATTTACATTTTATTCAGTCTACAGACAAATCGCCCAGAGGGTATAGTGAGCTTAAATGTTCACTTTTGCCACAGGCTTTGCACACTGGCTTCTTCATTGTTTAGTGTGTGAAATTTGACATCACCATGTTAATTTTATATATCATGATTGATAAAGCATTAAAATCCTTAACTTTTAACTTTTCTGCACAGCCTCACTCATCTGCCGTCACCCAACAGAGTCCCCCAGAAACAAATCACACATCATTATTTTAGAATAAACTTTTCAGTCTAAAACATTCAATTTCTAAATGTAGCCTGCACTAGTGTTGACTACACTTAAAAACAGGGACATATTCATATACATATACATCTACATATACATCTACATATGACAAAGGTAACATGTCTGCAAGGATTTTAATAGATTCTTTTTTCTGACCAAGGTTTAGTTTGTTTTCATACCTGACAGTCTGGACTGCTCACTGGCGCTCTTCCTCAGAGTGGTCACGTGATGTTGCTGTGACGTGTCCGGTCAGCTGCTTTAAACAGGTTTTGGTGCTGTCTTCCTACTGGTGGAGACAGGATGACACCGCCACCTCCAGTCCGACTTCTTCAGGACAGTATCCCAGGTGTGTGAGAGTAAAAAGGCCCTCTCGTCCCAGTTTAAAGTCCCATGAGAACATTTCCATATTTCGATTTCCTCCTTAATCCAGTGACGATGTTTGTTGTCCTTTGTCCCCATGATGTTTGCTCCATCCCAGTCCATAATGTGGTTCACCAGTGGTCAGAAATGGCCGATTTGAGTTGCTCCTGTTCTGCTTTTTTGTTACTCGTGAGCATGCCTTCACTGTTTCCTTCTCACATTCTGTGTACTGAATGCCCTCCCTGTTTCCCCGATGTGTTTTATTGCAAGACATGCAGGGTATTTCGTATATGACATTACATTTGTGCTCCGGTTCTATTTTATCTTTTGGGTGGACTTGAGTTTTACTGGTGTGTGCATATTGTATTTTTTCTGTCTTCCTCTTGCTTGCCTTGTTCATCTGTTATAATGTTGGTTCTGTCAAATAACGTTCTTACAACAGAGAGTTTGTGCACTGTGGGATGTTCTAATGTTCATAAGAGGTATTGGTCAGTGTGGGTTGGCTTTCTATGTATTTTTTATTTTGATGCTGCCATCTTCCCTGTGTGTTATATTAATGTCCGGAAAATGCATTGTTTGCTTCTTCTTCGCGTGTGAATTGGATGTTCCCTGTGCTGTCTATTGTGTTGAGATGGTCTGTTAGTGCCTGTGTGTGTCGAGTTTTGATCTCTTCCAGTATGTTGTCTACTTACTTTTTCCACATAGTGAGGCCACGTTTTGTCAGTGCTGTGTTTATGGCCTTCTCCTCCACATCCTCCATGAAGAACCCACTCATGATGGCTGATAAAGAGTCCCCTGTGGCGAAGCCTTCTTTTTGCCTGTATATCTTTCCTTTGTATTTGAAATATGTGGATGTGGATAGAAGATGTAGGAGCCAGGGCCTTTTTACTCTCACACACCTAGGATACTATCCTGAAGAAGTTGGACTGCCTATCTATTTAAATCAGCTGACACATCACAGCAACATCACGTGACCACTCTGAGGCGCTAGTGAGCAGTCCAAACTGTCAGGCATGAAAACAAACTAAACCATGGTCTGAAAAAAGAATCTATTAAAATAAATTATCAGAAGAGCAGATGAATCTCATTGGACTATGTCTGCAAGTAGTAAAACAAAGGAGTGAAGAACTGGAAATTTGATTCCATTTTCTACATCCAGATTAAAGTAGAATTAATTTAGATGAAATATGATTGAATGTGCCAGAGGGGTTCCAGTGCAGTTGAACCTGCAGAGAACTCCCAAGCAGACGTCTGTATCTTCGGCTGTAATTACATTATTCTTATAGAGCAGAGCAGTGCAGCAAATGGAAGTGACATTTATTGAAGAGAAGTGAGGTTTTAAAGGACTGGGATGTGTCATCTGGATTCACACTGGCATTTACGGAGGCGTGTGTACATCATAGAGCACACGTCAGTTTATTACTGTCGTCATGTCCATGATAAGAAACAATGGTCCTTTTAGTATTACTACTAAACCTGAGCAGACAGTGGATAATAAGATCCAATATAGGAAAAGCAAAACATCTTACGTGCCATGCTTTCCAACTGTGCCACTCCTCCTTCTTATATGCCATGACTTACACCAATATTCTTCTTTTTTCCTTTTGGTCTGCATTAAAATTTCTCTGTTCTTCCACAGTTAATTTTGCCTGTTGTAAAAACCTGATACATCCCTGGAGGAAGGAAAAGTAATATTCTAGCTCTTTGAGTGGGTCAGTTCTGATAGATTCAGTTTTACTCCAATCCACTTTTAATTGATTCCATAATCATTATGAGGTCTTCTCTGAGGGGATGTAATCACCTTTACAGTTGATTTAAAATAGAAAAAACAATGCCGCTCCAGTTTGAGCTGCGTTACTGTTCCCATAGGAATATTTGTCCTGTGCATTTGGTCAGGCCTTGGCTGGAGGATTTTGCAGATTGTAGTAGATTCTGTGATTTACATGTTATAAACAACAAAGATGCCATGATTTCACTGACAGTGGCTGGTTTGTCACTGTAGAAAGATTACACTGATGTGATTGTTTGAAGGGGAAACTGAAGAAACAGGGTCAATCACAAGGTGTCAGGAAAAGATCAAATGAGTTGAATAGTTTTTTACTTTTGAAGCCAAATTCCTGCTTGCTTCATAATGTGACCAGCACTTTGCTGAATGCCTTCTCTTTCAGAATGCTTCAAGTTAATTTTCCTCAAAAGCGCACGCTGGCATTCTCCTCTGGTGTAGTCAAAGGGTAGACCTGCTTTCGACAAAGGTAATTCCAGGCCTACAGTATTTTTCTGAGCCCTGATTCCTCTTGTAATGACTGTGATTCATTTCATTGCACTGCTTTGTAATTGTCCCTCCAAATGTCCAATCACTCAATCGCCGTGTATCCGCAGACCTCACCTCCTTAATCAGTGTTAATTAAAATAGCCTGTACCGGTGCTTGTACTAATTGAATTATCACCCAGAGACCAAGGTAACAGAGGTCAGTCATTTTCAAAGTTCAGGTCTGAGCAAAAGAAAGAGAGGCAGAGCAGGTGGAAGAGGTGTGCAATCACTGAACGATAAAGGCGAACCAAAGAGTGGCTGTGCGGAGGCCAGTAACAGGAGGATGATGAGAGCACAAATCATGACACACTAATCCAGAGCTGTCTCATAGACTGCACTTCATTGTGTTATTTCGCAGGAGACTGCATCGGTATTAGCCTGACAGTCTTTACACTTCATTTTTAGAGAAATTCAACAAATGTTTCTATCTGCATCAGCCTCTCGTGCTCATAGTGGTCACAGCACACACCATATTTTGTACACATTTCTGTCTAGTTTTAGGTAAATCTATATTGTTTTACTTGTGATATATATTATAACAAATGTGGTCAAATTGGATAAAGGACTCCACACTTCAACCAGACAGGGCCAACTTAAACAGATCCACATGTAAAGGTACAAATTATAATGGTTCTGTTATTCTATTATATATGTGCAGTAACGGGAAGTAAGTAGTAAATGTATTTAGTTGCAGAATACTGAATACTTGCATTAAAATCCATTACATTAAATTCAGTTACATTGTCCAATCAGAGCACTACATTCTGAATACTCTGAATACTTTTACACCGAGTTGCATTATATTATAGTAAAAACATGACACATAATTACAAAGAGCTTTATTTTTGTCACACTGTTCATTTTCATTTATGTCTAATTAGAGACAAAAAATCACACATGCACACACTGCAAGAGCTGTGTTTTCTGTGTGTTAGTGTATTCCCACTAATACCATGCAGTTCAAAGCCAAAACTGCATGATGAAGTGCCATCATGCATTACTTTTAATTTAGGGAAGTAACTGTATTCTGAATACCACCAAATGAAAAAGTAACTGTACCGAAATACAGTTACTCAAAATTAGTATTCTGAATGCGTATTTTCGGTACATGTGTTCAGTTACTTCCCAACACTGTATATGTGCTTCACAAACTACATTCTGTTATACTACAATTTATCACTGTCAAATTCTTACTCTGTATTAGCTCTGAATACTAAGGAGCTCAGTCGCTGATCAAACAAGCTTTCTCCAGGTATGTGTTTCTCATGTAAACCAACCTCTTCCTCGTTTATTGATCTTGAATGGCAATTACAGTCACATATATTTTTAACAATAGCCTGTAAAACGTTTGTAAAGATTTGCCAAGACTAAATTTGACTGTCCATGTAAAACGCATTATACAATCAAAAAATAAATTGTATTAAATATGTTGTTATTTCCACCACAGAAATATCTGTGACTTTACTTGAGTAAAAGTATAGTTATAATCTCTGAACAAAAGAGATTTAAAAGGGGACCCATCTTTTGGTGTCAGTTTGACTGCTCCATTGCACCTGGACCATATCAATATTTTGAGTTAAAAATCTGGCACTAGGAGATGCTCGTCTGCAGGAGGCCATTTTAAGCTGATCTCGGCAGTATTATGAGCAGCAAACTATAACAGAGCCCCACCATCCTCTGAATTATAATGAAGTCATGATGGAGCCAACTGGATGCTTTAGGTGCAGCTTGTAATTTAACAGTGTGTGCAGAGCATGGAGAATATGAAAATGCTCCCTATGACATGCAGCAAAATACAGATGATATAAACGTGGTCTGTCACAGGCTATACTGGCTGGGATTGAATTAACAGTGGAATGCTGCACGATCATGCGTGACTGTCTCCAAATATATGCTGCAAGACATGACACCGACGATAACGGGCACTGCAGTGTGGCCATGCAGGCCCTGTGCACTGTGAAATGCATTAGATAATAAGTACATGGCTGCAAGAGGTAACCAGGATTTGTTTGCATTTATATTGTTTAAATTGCGGAGCCAAACATTCTTGTAATCTATGAGGTCCAAACATGAATGCAGGACTTGAGTCATTGTGCCACCAAACAGTCATCTTCTGAGTTTGGTTTGTGAGGTGGAGAAGGCTAAATTCCACCATGTTGCAAACCATGCAGTCAGAAGCTGAAAAGAAGCAATGAAGCTGAAAAGAGTGAGTTTAACATCTATAATATCCATCTCAAATTTTAGTGGTCAAATGGAAAGTGGCTGCTGCTAAGAAAACAAAACAAACAAACAAACCCCCCCCCCCCAAAAAAAATAAAAATAAAAAAACAATGTCCTTTTCAAGTTTCAAGTTTGACTATGTAGGTAGTTGGGCCTTTTAAGGCAGCCTTAGCTTTTCTGTGAAGAGTCTGCCACCTGCCTCCATGAAGATCTTACTCCTGTGCCAGGATTGTTCCGCAGCACGGCATTGAACTTATCTATTTCCATGGAGACAAGTGGGTGAAACCACCATGGCAAGTTACAGGTCAGATCTGCAGGAGGAGATAACAGTAAGGATGCACATTTTCCAAGGTGTCTTTGAGCAATAAAAACACCCATAATGAAATAAATGCAAGGTAGATTAGTTTGATGACTTTCTGTGGAACATTCCAGCAAAGCAAAGCAATAACATCTCCATGGAGACAAGAAGGTGGCGTACCTTCTATCAGAGAGGTTAGTGCACCTTTAAACTTACAACCGTGTTAATATGGAGCATAAGTGAGGGATTACATTCTTAAAGTTATACAACACTCTTCTAACATATGTTGTAAATTGCCCACACGGAAACACGTTTCTTGTCATTTATTTGGGAGTTCTATTTGCATGTCTCTAACTGTGATAATAATCACACTCCCACTGGGTTTGAAGTACTTGACCAGAGTTCATTGTGGCATGGCTTCATTACCGCCATCAGTAGAGGCACTGCTAAATGCATATCTGCACTGGCTTTATGAAAAGTCCTCATTTTGTTAAATGACCATCAGAATAAAACACGTCCAACCCATCATTTGATCAAACTGTTCAGGCCATTTTGGCAAAATAAACTAGATATAGACCGATATATCGGTTGGCCGATATATCAGGTCGATATCTGGATTTTTTAATTTTTTAATTTTTTTTATTTTTTATCGGCCTTTGCTTTGGCAGATCTGCTGCCTAAAAAAATACACATAAAGCTTTATACTAACACTTAAATATGAGATAACTGCACAAACTGTGACCACACAGCTCTCTTATAGATTTGTGGGTTTGGGGAGTTTGTGGTACATTTAAATTACATAATTTAGAAAAAAATCGGCCATCTGTTGCTCTGGATTCTCAACAATCGGCATTGGCATTGGCCATGAAAAAACCCATATTGGTCGAAAATAAACATACTACACTAAAAGTGAATAAAGCCAATGATTATTAAATGTTTTGTGTTTGTCTTCAGTAGCTACTACCAGGGGCTGTCACAACAGTCATTTAAAAGCAGAACAAACTTGACAAACAAATGGATTTGAGAATAGCACTCCTCCTTCCAGCATTTTCACCCAAATGACTTGGTGTTTTCTGTTTAACCTTAAGCTTCAATCCAGGACAAGTGTTTTCTGGTGTTGTTTGTGTCTTCAGTGGTAAAGTTATAAGAGAATGTGAGGAGCATATTCACCCAAAACAAATCTAACCACACAACATCTAACATCACTATGGTACACGCCCAAAAATAAGATTGGAATGGTATGATCCTTAATACTTAGCAATAGTTAACAGGAAGTGGATTTGTCCAATCTCAACAGTTCTGTAGCAACACTTGTCTTATTGTCTTTGCAGTTTTAGTTTTTTCCTGACAATTCAAAACATATTTTGAAACAAGCTGGTGTCTGTTTGTGTGGATTGAATTAATCACAGTAATTATCGCTCAAGTAAAAACAAAGCAATCATTCTTGCTAAAGATTCTCTGTGTTCATCTGATCAGCTACTTCATTAGCATTCTGTATTTAAAAATGATGGCGGCTATAGCCAATATGAAGACCTTCATAATGTACATACATGTATTGATCATTTACCCTTTTCCGGTCTACATGAGTTTTTTTTTTTTTTTTTACCGTGGCTGATGCAGCTCTGAGAGAGTCTGGTTCAACTCCTTTCATCTTTGGTGGCAAATTTGACATAATGAGGGGGCTGTGTAGAGCCCTTTGTTGCAATCCACTGGTTGGATGAGCACATCTCAAATTGAATACATCATTCAGTTTATTAGATGGAAAAGGGCATGCAGGTTCAGGAGTCTATTTTAGGTCCAACTCTGTAGTTTCAGT
>JACM01072052.1:0-12143 GCA_000787095.1 Periophthalmodon schlosseri
TTTATTTATTTATTTTTTTTGACATTTCTTGTTCAGGTTTTTAAAGGAATCAAGAAACCCATTTTCTGCTGGTTGGACATTCATACAATAGCTTTTATTGCTCCAGAGTAATGTGATTGTTTTGCTCCTTGTATATAGTATGTATAGGCGTCTGAAGTCACCAGGGATCACAATAACACTTTGTACAGAATATAAAGCAGCACAAATGTACCCATGATAAGACATCTCCACAGTGGTGTACATGCATTCTGCTCAGATGGTCCCAAGTGGAATCTGGCATTAATTTATCACCAAAGACCCATTTAAAACAGTCCCAACAGAACCATTTCGATGTTAATCAAGCGAGTCCCATGAAACCACATTCATTTACAGTCTGCACCACAAACAACATCTGCAACCTGAGAGCGTTCACCTACCTTTGGTGGCCACTCGCACGCAGTCGATTTTGGTCTCCTGGAACGACAGACAGAAAGAGACAAAACGAGAGGAAAAACAATGAGAAATGTACTCAAAACTGGAATTATAAATTATAAGAAAATTAGTTGATATTGTATGCACTAGGGTTGTCAAAAGTATGGAAAATCAGATACTAATCAATACTAAAAGTAGGATTGAAATCAGACACTCGCTTGAGGAAGTATCGATTCTAAAAAGTTACATTCACAGGATAGAAATGAACCTTTCCTGAATATCTTTAGAATGATCTTATAAGACCACATAGACTGTGGTCCACTATGGAACCTACCTGAGGGATTACACAGATATAAGACCACATGGTAATATCAAAGAAAGTACTACAATTTAATGTTGAAAATGACATTCTATTGTCCAAAAAGAGTGTTTTTTTGTTATCATCGCGGTATTGGAATCAAGATGACCTTTGGTTCATATTCAAACATTTAGAGTGTTGTCACAATAATAAAAATTCAAACTGAAATTCAGTACCAAGAAACAGAAACATACCTGGTACAACACAATAAAGAAGGACACTTTTAAGGGACTGCTTCTATGCTGTGAAGAACCACCTCCATATTGGAATCAGAATTTTGTACAGTGTAATATACGATACACAATATTTTTTCTTTAATTTCACAATTTTCACATTTTTTATTGTTTTGTTGTGTCTTTTTATACCGTTTGTTGAGTCTGCAAAAAATAATGTCTTGCTCATTTATAGATGTGATGCTTGCTCAAATGAATAGCTACTATTTTGGATCCAAGTTTTAGTATCAGTTCATATCTGGGCATCTATTTTTTCACAACTCTAACTACAGTGTCATGTTTTTTATTGTTTTGCGTTTCACTTTGATGGATCCCTTAACCGCACAAGCGCCACAGTAGTTTACTTTACACCCCCTCCCTCCATCTCTCTCTCTCCGTCTCCCTCCCTCCCCCTCTCCTCTGTCTCTGCGTCTCCCTTAACAGCGTGTCCGGCCACACTCATCCCCCTATCATCTGCGCGACCAGTGAACGAGACACCAAAAACACACAGCGAGGATGAAGAGGAGGAGGAGGAGGGAGAGGAGGGGGGCAGGCGCAGTTTAGTGAAGCCGACGCTGTGATTTGTCAGCCAGCTCCTCTCCCGTGTCTACGCTCCGACAAGGTGCTCGGCCACCGCTACGGAACGCAACGCCCCGTGACAAGAAATCCCTTCCCAGCATGCCCTGAATATGGAATGGAGGTTTGGACTCGGACAACGAGCAGGAATTCTGTTAGCGGAGGGTTTGTGGGCCGTAACGGTCCGACGGGCAGCGGGCAGGGACGGGGGCAGTGGAGGGAGGTAATGAGGAAGCCAAGGCGTGTTGTGTTGTGTTAGCGCAAACATACAAACAGAAAGTTAGTGGTGTAAAGGAAGGGACTGGTTAAACTTATTCTAGCTGAGGAAGCAACAAGTGACCAGGGACCTGTCTGCGGTTAAAATGGATTGAATTTAGCAAGGGATTTTGACAATATAGGATTTTTCTTATGAGACCCAGATTTTATGAAACATTTAAAAATATTGATTTATTTATGAAGGGCAGTGGTGGAACGTAACAAAGTAGTACAGTACAACACTACAAAGTACAGTACTTAAATACAGATTTCAGGTATCTGTACATTTTAAAGTGGATACTTTTTACTTTTACTTCACTACATTTGAGAGCAGGTATCTGTACTTTCTACTCTACTACATTTCTGAGCAGGACTGAAAAGTAAAAGTATTTTTATTATTGTTTGAGACTTGCTGAAAAGGCTGAGGGTTTATTCAGCACAAATCTTTATCAAAATCACTACATTTGAAGCTTTATTAGATCTCAAAATCTTTATGAAATACTTTTGCATTTTACTCTTTAAGTACACTTTTAAAGAGGGACTTCAATACTTTTACTTAAATAGATTTTTTTCATGTGATACTTTTACTTTTACTCGAGTCTTTGCTCCAGTATCTGTACTTTTACTTAACACCACTGATAATGGGTTTCGTGATATTTTTGTCTCAGGAATTTCTTTTGTATTTCTCATAAGTGCAATTTTCTCACTTAAAGCCACACTATGTAACTTTTTAGCCAAAAAATAGACTAATATAAATTGTTCTGGTTTTTTTTTTGTTGTTTTTCTTTCTTCATTTCAGATGTTTTATTGCACTGTGAGCGGGCTTCCTTACTGTGAACAGGTTTGCATCTCCACAAATCTGACTTTTATTTGACCTGGCGGAGGGCTGCCTCCTGCCTCCTGCTTGTTTCCATGGAAATGTTGTTCCTTTAGCGATAACTCTCCACAGTATAACATAACACTTATCTATCCCCATTGAAAAGGTTCCCAAAAAAAAGTATGGTTTTAACTTTCCATGGAGTCATGCAGGTGACCTCCAGAAAGTTAAATACTGTACCTTTATACAATTAGTACTATACATAAATACCTAAAGGTCCTATATTACACAAAATTGACTTTTGAGAGCTTTAAGCCATGTTGTAATGTTGTTACCTCATCAAAAACATACCTGGAGTTGTGTTTTGTTTAATTTACATGTTTGAGTAGCCCTTTATTATCAGTCTGTCTACATCTCCAAAGCTCAAAATGCTCTGCTCCACCTTGTGATGTCACGTAGTGGCAGTTTTCAAGTTATCAGCTCCCTTTTACCATTAGTTCAGTAGAGATAGGCAATTTCAGGGTTGAAATCATCCAAATGATTCTAGCAGCTCCCTTTACCATTAGTTCAGTAGAGATAGGCAATTTCAGGGTTGAAATCATCCAAATGATTCTAGTGAAGGTGTATGGAGTTTAAAACACAGTGCACTTCCTGTATTACAACATGACATCACAAGGTGGAACAGAATGTTTACCGTTTGAGAGAAGAACTAAGCATAGATATGCAGGATTTGTGTGCGAATTAAACAAACAAATACTCCAGGTATCTTTGTGATGAGGAAACAACATTATAACATAGATCACAAAATAACATAATACGGTCCCTTTAATATTAGTCAGTTCAGAGATTCTGTAAGTAAATTTGAGTCAAAACTTGTATAAATATATATTTTTAGGTGCTCATCAATGTTCTTCAAAAAGCTAGATACTTGTCATAACATAATCACTCACCATTCTCACTTAGTCATTAGTAATCTGCAATAAGTACATAAACTAAGTAGCCAACTAGCTAACCATCTAATTAACAGTTTAAAGGACATGCAAAATCAAAATACCAGAAAAGTGTTCAAACAAGTCAAATAGTGTAGTCCACCTCCGCACTCCATGTGCAGCTCCAGATTTGACCAGTCAAAGTCAATTCAGAGCATTTTATTTCTTCAAAATCATTTACCAGGCTATTAGCGATATCCAAATATTCCACATTTTGTCATATTCAACCTCATTACTGCACCGGTTACCTTTTGAGCCTCCCTAGCGTTGGTTTATCCATTACCAAATCCACCCACTGCACTCTGAGCCCACATAGGAGAAAAACAACACTCAAAAGTCCCGGCGAACCAAATAAAGCCGGCAAAAATTAGCATGCACATTAGCGGCGTCGCGTCCCTCCGGCTGTCAGATGGATCTTTTGTTAAAAGCTCCGCGTCGTATATTCGCTTTTTGATTTTGAAAAGACGTCTCGCTAAATTTGGGTATGGATGACATTCACCTGTTGTAAGTGCCAAGTTGTTTAAGAGCCCCAAACACAACAGTGACTGCATAATAAGACTCTAATTACGCCCTGATGCCTGACCTATCGACAGTGATGGCTTAATGAAAGAACCGCGGAGGCTATTGTAACGCGAAATATAAAAATAATACCCCATCTTTTATGTAGCGTCAACTCCTCTCTCGAGCTAGCTTCTTTCATTTGTTTTATATGCCACGCAGAAGCTCTTCTAGCTAATTTGCCGTGTTAAGTTTCCCACAATGCAATGCCCCGGTCTCTTGTGCAAACCTGCTAATTGGGCTGGATCCAGGCTCACGTATTGTTCTCAGACGCGCCGGTGTTTTCCAATGAAGCCCTTCAATAGTGATTTTCATTCAGGTCCACAATTGAATTAGACTCTCCAAGTTGCTATTGAGTGGAGCTGTGTCACGTTAAAAGCAGGTAGGGTTACTCCGGTTAAAAGTTCTTTATTTTTATTTTTTAGAGATTTTAACCATTTTGTGATGCGGTTTCAAAACTATATCTTGCATTTTGTTTCATTCGATTTTTGGCCATACAGTCTTAACTTACATCTGTTGTAGTCTTTGAGCGTTATGAATAATGAATACTTTATTTCCATTTTTAAAGAGGCACTATGTAACTTTTCCTACCACATGCTTGTTGTTATGAGCAGAAATGGGTAAAGTAGCCAAAAATTTGTCACTTGTAGATTTGCTCACAGTAAAAAAGCAGCAACCAAAAAAGTAAGAGTACTGTTACTTCAGTAAAAATATTACTCAAGTAGGAGTAAAACTATACTGCTAGAAAAGTACTCTGAAAAGTACAATTTCTTTAAAAAAGTTACTCAAGTAAATGTAATTGAGTATGGGGATGTTATGGCCTTGCTTTGAATATTCTACAGTATGATATTAAACATATCTCCATGGAGACAAGCAGGTGATGCCAACAGGTCAAATTAAATGTCAGGTCTGTGGAGAGGTGAGCCTGCTCACACGTGTTTCTTTTAGCAATAAAAACACACTGAATACGTAACAATGAAGTTTATTACTATCCCTTAGAACCTGTCAGGCCCCTAATGAGAAAAGTTACATCCCAAATATTTTATGATGTGGATATCAAGAATTCTATGCATTTCCAGTTCACTGCTTTGATCCAAGTTGAAAAAAAGAGGACATCTTTCTTTTCAAAATGAATTACGGGTCTTGTATTATTCATTTTTACTTTAAGAGGGAGGTATTAAACTTCTGTGGGGTATTAACTGCTAACACATAACATATTTAGATCACAATGTTACCTTTTATTGTTTTGAAAATGCTATATTCACCTAAAACAATGTAATAACATGTTTAATACGTTTTTGATGCTCCAAGTCTCCCCTCCCTTTGCTCTCCGTGCTAAGTCGCTCCCCCTTCAGGGCGCTATCGCAACACAATGAGCGTGCATCTCGCTAATGAAACTACATCACGTCAGGTCTGTGAAGTTATTGTGTACAGTTTTGTGTCCTACTTTTGCATATTTATCGAAAGTTGCAGTGTGGGACCATGGGTGACGTAAACTTGTGGGCAGAGCATTGGACGGAATCTTACATCTAACGGCAAGGAAGGTTTGAATAGGGCCTAGGAGAGATCGCTAGATTACCCAAACATGGATGAATGACATAAAACCTCTTCAGGCATGTTTTTGACGAGGGAACAACGTCATAACACGGTAGAAAGCTCCAAAAAGTTAACTTTGCGTACTACTCCCCCTTTAAAATATTCACTTGTTAGATCATTAGACTTGTATTTCTTTCGTAAATTAACTAACTACTACTAATAACCACTGAAGAGGAACTACTTTCACTGTATAGCACATAAGAAGTCAAATCCATGCCGCCAAAGCAACTGGTCAGTCGTTTCCACCACACACGGATTGGAAAGGTTGCATATAAATACAGCCTAACGGTAAGAGAGTGTTATTGTACAAACACAAGCTGGAAAAGCACCACTCACATCTGATGCAAAGTCAAATGTAATTTGGCGTGCGCTGTGCCTCTAGTTCATTAGATTACGCTCACTGAATAGCCATTCCCTCAACTACGCTAATGTAATTATCCACGACTGCGACACTGTATTGTGTACTTATTAGCGCTGCACACTGCACAACAAGACAAGCTGTCAAACTCCAAATGTCAACGCCATCCAGCATGTCCAAGGATCGGCATGACGCGCTAGCATGTTTGTCCCAGTAACACTGCAGATGGGGACATTGTGGTGCAGACGTCAGTGAGAAAAATACATCCCTGACAAAAATGATATTGGAGATAAGAGTAATGGGTGTTTTCATGTTGACTGCCACTTGAATGCTCTCAGTAGATATCATAAAGGTACACTGTGTAACTTTTCTGAAGTGCCTGCCACCTGCTTGTGTCCACATGCTTAAAGAGGGGGCGTTTTACTTCTATGGGGTATTAACTGCTACCACGTGACGTATTTAGATCGCCACGTTACCTTTTATTGTTTTGAAAATGCTATATTCACCTAAAACAATGTAATAACATGTTTAATACGTTTTTGATGCTCCAAGTCTCCCCTCCCTTTGCTCTCCGTGCTAAGTCGCTCCCCCTTCAGGGCGCTATCGCAACACAATGAGCGTGCATCTCGCTAATGAAACTACATCACGTCAGGTCTGTGAAGTTTACTGCACATCGCATCAGCTTTGTGAGCTATACCTCCTCTTTAACGATTTACTAATTGCAATTTGATTCGATTGCGATATCCCTCATGGTGCTAGTTTTGGTTGCTATAAAAACTCTCTTACCCCATTGGCGGTGCTGACGGCCTGGTAGTAGATGCTGTAGCTCTTCTGGGGCAGGAGCGGGGCGTTCCAGTACCCGTTGTAGGTTTTGTTGTCCCCCACGGTGAAGGGCTGAGGCGCGTGGATGCCCCCGGCCGGAAACTGGGCAGTGAAGTAGTACTGCGAGTTGAGCGCCGTGGCGTTCTGGAAGTGAATGGGCACCGGGTAACATCGAAGTATCTCCGCGGTGCCGCGGGCTCGACGGGGGCGCTCCTCCTCCACCACCACCTGATACGCACTGTGGAGACGAGGGAGAAGAAGAGTTATAATTAAGAGCGATACGACAACGCATCTATATACTTATAAACCGTTGTGAAACACTGACGTAAATGCTGTAATGGATCACGCGCGACTTGACTATTTTGAAAAACGGTTTGTCAGTGAAGTCTTTTCCAAATTGTTCTATTTTCTAAAGCATCCAAACATTTGATTGCATTGTCCTATGAGTTGACTGAATCATAGACAAAACTTGATTAACACCACAACAGTCCCGCCCGCTTCGAAGTCAGTTCTGGTTCCGTAAGTAAATTATCGATTCATTTTTTTCCATAGGCTGTTCGAAAAATTGAAATATTAAAGAGCTCAAAGGTATCGCGGAAGTTAACCAGCTACATGCTAATCAATATGCATAATGCGGTTGTTTTAAGTCCAGAGGCACATTTAAAACGCAAGACTTGGCGAAATGTTTAAATAACTTAACGGTTCATAAAGTTTCAGAGACAGATTTTAAATAAAATTATAGGTCTTGTGGTCATTAGTTACCACATAGCTGCCCTGAGCAAGCTTTCAAACTTTTAAAATTAATCTTTTTTTCAGAAAGTCCATGGGAAAAATGTTTACTTTCGGAACCAAGGGGGACGGTCACTGTTGAGCTCCATATGACAAACATGTAAGTATGATACGGTCTCCTTTCATGCTTAAATTCCCTGTATGTACTCTGTGTAGGGCTACAATAGAAGAAAAAGTATGAACAATGATCCCTGACCAACTGCTCGAAATAAAGAAATCATCAAAGGACTGTAAACTTCAGGGATATCAGTTATACATCTGAAAGAATACTGCAATATAAAGTTGTAAAGGGGCACTATGTGACTTTTCCAGCAGAGGGTCCACCACTTGTTTGGTATGTTATTGCTTTGCCTGTAATGATCCACAGTATGGTATTAAAACCTATCTTGCTTGTATTTTACTGAATTTTGATTCCAGAAAAAATCTTTCCTGTTTGTCTCCACCATAGACTGTATAAAGAAGTGGACTAAGGGAGTCTGACGTCACCCACAGAGTTCGGCTCCAGTCAAATAAAGCTCATCAAGGCTAGCGGTTATAGGGGAGAATTTGGAGCCAAGTTTCATATTTGGAAATCTGACCGTGAGTATCACAGCAACCGAAGAGCCAATCTGAAGAGAGGCTGTTGAAGGTAACACCCCTTCACACCTGCACCCCTGGTTGAGCAGGGAGCAGGCACTTAGCAACGCTATCAATCAAACATGTTGCTAACGTTAGCGGGAGAGACCTTGTGAAAAGAAGGTGTCTGATTTGTCCGTTATTAATGTTCATATCTCACGTCTCTTATGGACACAATAAGCAAAATAAAAATACCAGGCTCATGTAGAGCGGGTCAGTATGAACATTTTAAGACCAAAATGGCAACGCTCACTGCAGCAGTTATTGGAATTGGAGCCTGCGTCAATGGAGCCGGAAGCGCGCCCACGCTCACTTCCTATTTGGAACGCGGCGGCTAGCAGGTTAGCGACGTCCATTTGTATATACAGTCTATGGTCTCCACAGAGAGGTTTTAAGGCGTACTATGGAACATTCCAGGCAAAACGATTACATCTCCATTGGGACAAGAAGGTTTCGGACCCTATATCATTTTTCTTGAGACATGTAGTACGTTTTGGTTTTGTTTAATCTTATACAACCGGTCTTATACAACAACGTTTCAAATTCATGCATTCACCACAACAGCTTGCCCCATCCCTTCATCCATTCATTCATCTCATTGATTAAACAGTGAAACTTTGCTGGCTGTCCGCTGTCATTTGCATGGTCTGAGTGAAACCCCATACCCTCTGATCAGGCCTGTTATTCTGCGCGGGGGCCATAAACAGGGTCTTTGTCAGCGCGGGTCTCACTGGGTCTAACAGGTGCGTGTGCGTTGCATTTAAACCAACCAGGCACACAAGGCCGGCTCTGTGAGGGGACACAGGCCGCTCAGTGTGGGCTGAGCTCTGCCTCGGACCGGGGGGAGGACGGGGGGGGGGAGGGAGGGATGGACGGTAAAGCGCATCTAGGTTTTTGTTATTTATTTTGGTGAAGTGTATAATTTTACTTCATGGTTGGACGCGGGCAGATGTGACATACGCAGAGGTAATTCTGTACTATTACCTAGCAACCGTAACAAGGGCCAAAGCTTGTGTGAAGAGTAAACTAATTAAAATATGTCAGCATCTTTAGCTTGTCAAATGAAGGTTTAAATGCCAAAAAAATTCCTACCCTGCATTTTGGATGGAATATTTGGTGTTGATGACATAGGTAGAGGTATTCTGTTTTAGAACTCACCGCTACTTACTGTATTTTTGTACTATTCTTCTCAACTTTTTGCCCACAAACTGCCACTTAATTGATGTAAAACTATGATAAATATCTACCACAAGTACTAAGCCACCAAACTAATTGGAAAAACATGAAAAACTGTCATATACGCTTTTTCAGATGAACAATAATGGAAATGGACGAAGAAAAGAATATGACTGAATATAAGTAACTTCTTAGTATTCAGTATTTAGTCTTAGTGTGGACATTTTGTAGATCATATAGGTGCCAAAACGCATTACAATGATTTTCAACTAGTGTAACTTTGGGACAAGCTATAAAAATATCACTATTACCCTTTAATAAAGGCCTATTAAGTCTAGCATTGATCGTAACTGTCTTTTTGGTGAATGCCCATGACCCACTAAAAGACCAATGTCTTTTATTTTCAATAATCAATAATTTTTTTTTTTTTTTTATACTAATAAAATAGTTTAATACTTTTTTATGTAGTTTTTCATATATTTTTTTTACACAAAGACAAGGGATGTATTTATCACAGCACAATATGATATGGCCTTGCAGTTAATTAAAGACATTAGTTGTTGACGTGTACATCGTCCATTTTGTCCGTTTCTCGTGACGTTGTTCCTCCAGAGTGCTCAATCTATGAGTCATTATTTCCATTTTCCGAATCATTTCTCCATTCCTTACATGTACGGATTTCTGGTTTGCATCTTTTTTTAGTACTGGGCTTCTTGCAGGATGCGGGTAGTATTTTCAACAATAAGTACATTTCTTAAACACTGTAGCAGAGACGTTCCCTAGATACATAACTAGACAAGGCTTCGAGAAAGCATATCCCAGTATCGTCATTATTATTGACTGTATATTATTCCAAAATGATACAATTTTCAAGTTTAACCAAAAGACATGAGTGATTTCCCACATTTCCACACTAATTAGAATGTTCAGTCAAATTCACAAAATAAATATGTGTATTGATTGATTGATAATTGTATTACTACTGGTAAATGGTCACATTTTTACATAGCGCTTTTCCTTCAAGACACTCAAAGCGCTTTACACAATGGAACCACTCACCCATTCACACACACATTCATACACCAGTGCCTTGCCCAAGGACACAACGGCAGCATTTATCTGCGGAATTCGAACTTCCAACCTTCGGATCAGTGGACAAACACTCTGCCAACTGAGGAACTGTTGCCCTATTTTGGGTTTCTTAGAAGCTATATGAATTTCAGATATAAATGGAAAATGTCAAACAAATCCTGTGTTTGGCAAATTTTTTTCTTCAAGCTTGGTCATAAAAACTGTACGTCTTTAACTTGTCGGTAAAAGAGCAGGAGATTTTGTAGTCCCTGTTTTACGTTGGGTACGATGAGTGAGAATGAACGTGTCAGTGAAAATCTATTGAAATTATGTGTATTGGGAGTTGACAGTATTGGTTCATTTTCAACAGTGAGGCATGAAGCGCATTTGCCTATATGGACCCGAACCCTGGATTTTAGCTTTCCGCAGTAGACAATGCGCTCTGCAGGTGAGTAATCATCTAAATAAATGAGTCTGTGTCAGCTGTGAGGCGAATGGGTGAGAAACTAAATCATTGCAAAGGTTAAATACGACAACCTTTCTCTGGTGATAAATAGTCATCCACGGCCACGTTTCTGAACTAGTGGGTCACACGCGGGTTCAGACGATATAGAGCTTTGTATTCTCGCATAATGGGGTTGTATGGCAGTGACACCGGTGCAGGCAGTAAGCGACCGCCTTCTGACCGGAGGGTTGCAGGATCAACTCTTGCTTGCACTGTCTCCACCATTTGCTACCGTGAGAAATTGGAATGATCCCAGAAGAGAGGTTCAAATTGGTTACCCTTTGGTTTAAGTGGGAGAATGCGTAACCCAGTGCGCCACTATGGTCTCATATTGCCAACCGCTACAATGTCAGACTTACTGTATATTCCCACTTGCGCATACATCACTTGGAAACTGAACAAACACAGAACGGAACCTGGACTAGACCGAAACTAAACCAGGACTAGATCTGGGCCAAACTAAACTGGGCTCGAACCAGGACAGAACCAGGACAAGTAAAAACACACCTTTAGCGATTGATGGACAAAGACTTGGTAGGTCAAAAAAAAGGATTTTAAAACAATTCACAAATAGCAACCAGCCCCAGAAATTAAAAAAAAAAAAAGATCTATTTTTCCTTTAACTGGCTACAGCTTCAGACAGAGCAGGGCATCCAGTTAGCATCACACCCCCAGTGAATGTTGACGACATCAGCTCCAAACGAATAAAAAAACAAAACAAAAACAAAACACGTGCACCGATCCATCCACTTCCCTCTCCGCCATGTTATAAAATAAATAAAATAGAAAAATGATGGTTGTCACGGAAACATCTGCTCTTAAGTTGTTATTGTGTCGTACAAACAGGCTGTAGATGACCAATGGCTCCCTGCGGTGGCCCCTGTGTGATCAAGTACCCTCCTGTGCCCGGAGCATGTGCACTCTAGCCCGTAGTTTATCATCAGCCCATTGACCTGTCATTAGAAATACCCCCTTTGGATCTCATAGGGGTGGGTCCAATTCCTCTGAGCTCGATTCCATTTAGTGCTGCTTTGG
>KN486707.1:1598-32022 GCA_000787095.1 Periophthalmodon schlosseri
AAACGTTCCACTCTGATTTTCCCGCTCTGTTTCAGAGTATGCACACAGATACAGTTAAAATCATAGACTGTATAAAGAAGTGGACTTAGGGAGTGTGACGTCACCCATAGCGTTCGGCTCCAGTCAAATGAAGCTCATAGAGGCTAGCAGCTATAGGGGCCAATTTGGAGCCAAGTTGCCTAATGGGAATTCCGATCGCGAGTATCATAGTAATCACAGAGCCAATCCGGAGCGAGGCTGTTGGAGGTAATGCCCCTTCCTGCCTGTACCACTGGTTTAGCAGGGTTTGACAATGCAGCCAATTAAACCTGTTGCTACCGCTAGTGGGAGCGACCTCTGGGAAAGAAGGTGCCTGATTTGTCTGTTATTAATGTTCATATCTTGATTTATGGACACAATACCAAAGTAAAATGTTCATATTAACCCACTCTACACGATCCTGGTATTTTTAAGACCAAAATGACGAGACTCACTGCAGCAGTTACAGAGAGAGGGGCATGTGTGAATTGAATTGGAGCCAGAGTCAATGGAGCCGGAAGTGCCCATGCTCACTTCCTGTTTGGAACGCTAGCGCGTTAGCTATGTCCATTTATATATACAGTCTGAGTTGTTCCAATGCTCCCACCCCTTTTCTTCCCAGAATCCATTGCGATTTACGGTATAGTACTGTTTACTACAACAGTAAAATACACTGCATATTCCAAATAGAAATCATTTTGAGTGTAGATGGTGTGTTTTGCAGTGTGGTGGCACTCACTTTGTATTCTGATTCAGCCCTGTGGCTGAGTGTCACTAGATGAGATCTTGACAGAGTAGCAGAGAGAGTGTTGAAGCCCGGAGTTGAACTGTGGGCTAGTGTGACATGTTTGGGTCAGTGCTGAGGGGTGTGTGTGGTGCCAAACACGTCATCATCAGCTCAGTGCAAACAGACACTCAGGGGATGCATGAGTCCGGGCCACAGAGATCTGCACCAAAATTATACAAGAAGTTAGAAGTTTAGTGGTGAAGAACACTGCTAGCTAAATAATGCTGTAGGCCTACGTTGTAAAAAGTTGTGTTGTTACAATACTAAACTTTCAAACTCTATTTCGATGCTAAGGAATAGACTTGATACACAATACTGCTTCTGATACCGCAATGATGATAATACTTTCTTTAGTCTAATGGGTGTGATTTTCAACATTAAATCGTAGTACTTTCTTTTATATTACTATATGGCCTTATATCTGTGTGATCCCTAGTGGTCCATGGGTGTGTACTAGTCTGTGTGTCTTATACTTGTTCTGATACAGCTCAAGATCATTCTAAAGCTGTTCAGGGGAGGTTCATTTCTGTCCTGTGAATGAGACTTTAGTATTGATACCTGCTCAAATGAGTGTCTAGTTTTGATACTAGTTTTAGTAACGAGTAATATCTGAACCCTAATGTGAAGAGAAAGAGAAAATAGATAAGACAAAAAAGGTGAAAACTTGTGAACTGGCTTGCAATTTATTTGTTATAAATTACGTCAATATTTTGTCTTGTCAAAAAACTGAACAACCTTCATCTTATCTACTGTCATATCTTTTTTTTTTTACATAATTGTGTTTTTTATTAACAAAAAAAATAATGATGATATGCTGTAAGAGTAGACAACATGGAGGCTGATCAGTCTGTCTAAAATTGATCAGTAGTTTGTTCATGTTTTTTTTTTTTTTTTTTCTTAGAACATTTGGAACAAAACCAAACCAAAATTGCATTGTGTAATTAGTGATATTTTCTTCAATAGCAAACTTTGGCAATGGACCGCTTTTTTCCAACATCGGCTGTAAAAGCTTCTCGGGAAGGCATCCAGGAACAAAAATATGGGAATAACTTAATTTAAAATCGGTAAGTCACATAAAACCTTTGTTGATGTGAGACTAGCTAGCTCTCGTTTAGAACTATATCCCATATTGAGTTCCCACTGCAGCTCTGTCAGAATCAATGGCCAAAATCCATGCTTTGCTTACAGTGATAAAAACACTGTATTCACACAGTCTCCTCCATTCCAATGGTGGTCCACCTGCTATGGTAAATAATGTGCTTGTTCCACTGGCTTGCCTCCAGGCGCGTGTTTCGCCTCCAAAGAGAGTGTTACTGTGAAAGCTATGAAGAGATGGTGAATGGAAATGGGTCCAGTTCAGATCAGTGTGTACTAAGCCTCCACTCTGTACACAGCGCCTCCATTATATTTCTCATATTCAGTGTTTGCTGAACTAGGCCTGGACGAGATGAACAAAAATGAATTTCTAAGTATTTTTGGGGATTATCCTGATGACGACGTTCAGACCCTATTATGATGATCAGTCAAAAGTAAAAGGACTGAAAATTTTGCAACAAAACCCTTTTATATGAAAGATTACAAGTTGTTTTTTTTCTACCGAGTATGGAGTTAATGAATAATGACTGAGACATTTCGACAAGTGAAAGGCATTATTATTATTATTTCATATTTTTATTGCGCTAAAATAGATCTGGCTGTTGATAACATCTGACTTTTTAAAGGGCCCATATTATATTGCTTTCACCACTATATGTAAACCGTGCTTTGGTGAGATTGGGGTACTCATGGCAACATCTGTCAGTCACCTCCGCTGTCTGTAAAGCCCGGAGAATAGCCAAGAATTTAAGTCCTGTACACAATTTTTTTCCCCATGTATTTGAGCATAATTTGTCTTGCCTCAGTACAGATATATTGTATAAGCAGCTCTTGAGGTGAAAATAAGTCCGCTCTGTACTGTCCGATAATCAGGAAGTGTGTGTTAGCATGCTAGTTGTTTTTCGCTTTACCGTCACGGCAAATCTCCACACTGGTCCTTGAGAGTTGTTATAAACTCATTGCGGTGAATAACTAGGACGCTCTGAATGCATAAGGTAAGTGAGGAATGACTGTGGATCAACACAAATTTTTGTTTTTGAGACACTAAAATCAGACACAGCGCCTTTAATGAGGAAGTTGGAGGGCTGTGGTGAATTATGATGCCGTAGAGTCAGATGTACGGAGCTCGGCAGGTTTTTTTTAAAGCGCACCGCGACCGAGACCACTCTTACAAAAAGCTAAAAAGGACCATGCTGCTTGAAGTGGTGTCTAGCAGCTTTCACTCTAATTTCAGACAAAATGGCTGTCCCCTGAGAGGCCTGTAAGTGCCAGTAAAGTGAAAAAAGAGGATGTAATATATTTTCTGAAAGTAGTATCTAGTGTCTACCCATGTTAAGTTTTAATGTTGAAAATGTTATCAACTTTCTTTTATTTGGTATTGCTGTAAGGTACAAGAGAAGGTTTAAACTTGCCGCTGTCCAAACTCATTACTCACTTACCCGATGCATTTCTAGCTTCCTAATTTAAAGAGTGAAGGGTCCGTAACCTTCACGTCTCCATGGAGATTGGTAACTTTATACTGCGCAACATTACAGGCAAAGCAATACTATCTGGAAACAAGCGGGTGGCAGACTCTCCATCACAGTTGGTTTGCTCTTCAACTAAATCCAGTCAAGTACGTTGAGTAGTCTTCATGCAGAAGTTAACAGGATGATGAGTCAGGAACAGGAGGGGGGAGTCAGGTGGTCCCATGTCAGGGCAGTTTGATTGAGGGAGCAAAGAGCCCTTAGGACAAAGGTGTCCTTCCTCCTGTGTGACCTGCCGTCTGGACATTGCAGCCGATGTACAGACAGCAGACAAATGAATTGACTACATTTTGCCACTCATCCAAGTTCAGTTCTGCCGCTGTTCTGCTCATTCATTCCATTTAACTACACTAACTGTGTGAACTGTCACTTGAGTAAAACTTTGCAGAATCGTTCATGGTCATGGGTCATGTCTAGCACCTATTACCATACTTTCTTTCGCCCTTTCGTTCTTTCTTTCATCCTTTCTTTCCCACTAAATAAATAAATAGACTCTGCAAGAGGTGCTAGATTGCTACTTGAATGCTTGACTGACTTTTTCCTGTTTTGAGCCAAGGCTTCATGTCTAACCTCACAGCTGTTGTCCTTAACACCTACCCAGCGCTCACAGACTGGAATTATCAGCTGACAAAAGTTTCAAGGTCTGGTTATTTCTGTTGAATTGAATATATAACAGCACTGGATGTTGGATTTTCAATGGCCAGTTTTATGTTGGAGGACAAAATTGTGTCTCTTTCAACCTTTTACCTTTCACGACCTTGTATTTGTGAAAGGTACTTCTATCGTCTATCTTGTTTCACAAAAACCCCTCTCCCAATGACGATAATAAATGAAATAAATAATATAAAATGAAACTTTAAACTTTAAACCTTAAACTCTAAAATATAATAATTTTTGTGTGTTGAACTCAATACTGTGAAATATACTGGTCCAATTGCTGACATTTTGTGCACTTTAGTTTAGTCTAGTTCAAAGGTCAGATCTGTGGAGAGGCAAACCTGAGCACAGTAAGTATTTTACAGTGTTTTTAGCATGAAAACACCTGTATTCGAATTGGTGTAAGATGGATATGTTTAATTCCATCTTGTGAAACATTCCAGACTAAGTAATAGCAAAGCAAATGACCTACTGCACCTTTATAATACTAGTCACTTTTAAGATTTCATAAATATCTTTTTTCTAATTTAATTTTACAGATAAGAGATTACATTCGCATCTGTATTCAATGTATCACACTTTCTTCTTACGATGACAAAACTACCAACTGAATTATCCGGGAGAATCTACATACCTACCCCACAAGGTTCCTTTTTGTTTTGACGTTGCTAATAAATTTCCCCATCACCTCTCTCTATGAATGACTGATGGCACGCATAAAACCACGGGAGCGTGGGGTTTGGCATTAAACGCGACACTCGGCTAGCAGTCATGTGCAAAAATGCTAATCCTGGATATGAGCGCCGCGTTTGTCATCCATCACCTGTTCCTGGATCACGAATATCTCTCCGCTCTCATCCATCCATCTCCCATAAGCAGTCCGCCATTTTGCCTGCGCTCTCTTTGGCTGCAGCCCCTCTCCATGATTTATGATGCGTTTATATTTCCAGGGCATCTGAGATCTTTATGCATGACAAAGAAGAGCCAAATGAGGAAATTGTCCCCGTGGTGAATTGGGAATTTTGTAATGGTAAACGGGAGCCTTCGGATGAGTTTGGCGGTTTTCTAACAGACATTTCAACTATTTGACATGTTATGTTTTTGAGGTTTTAATGATGTTTTAATATTGTTTTAGCGTAAAAAATATCATTGGAGTTTTGGTGTATTTCATTCACGCATATTTAATTTGTTAGTAATCCTGTTTATTTAGTCCGTCTTCCTCTCCAGAGCGGGGGTGTAGCATCAAGTTGTCCAAAGATGATTTCAAAAGGCTTTCAGTCTCTATTACCTTTTGTATTTTATTTGTGCGGTTGTAAAATAGGGATAGGCTTTTGTATGGATACACAGATATGATTTACTTTTTACATTTTTTGTGTCTGTCATTTGAAAATACCAGATTTTGTGCATTATTTAATGTTTTGTCCTTTAAATTACATTGACTTTTATTACAAATTAGAAAATCAGATGTTACGTGACAGTTACTCTTTAAGTTACTCTTACTTGAGGAATTTCCTGGACCACTACTTTGTACTTCTACTTGAGTAATGTTATTTTAAAGTAACGTTACTCTTGCGTACAATTTTTGTATTCTGTTGATATTTGGATAACATTATCGATACCCATGTTTGTACTTAGTCAGTATCGGTATATAGATACTCCCATCCCTATTGAAAAAGGTTTAAAGAACTGAGCAACATTAACAAACATAAATTATATATAAAACAAGATCATACTGCTCATCCTATATTTCAAAATGCCACAATAAAGCATCGCTGCAGCATTCTTTCCCCAGTATTACACTATCTCCACATTATAATTTGATTTGATGGTCTGGGGTTTGGGGTCTTTTCTTTAGTGGAGTGCAGTCCCAGGTGTAGCGTTGTCTGACCTCGCAAGTTCATCTGAGAGCAGGCTTTTAGTGTTGCCCGATCTGGAACCATTTTAATCGCACTTTGTATTAAAGAAGTTGCCCCGCTGTGTCCTGTCAGGATCTCAAAGTGACAACTTGGGTTTTAGAAGTGTGCCCTTGCAGATCTGACGAGTTACCTTTATAAACTTCTAACTCCTGCCTGCATGGTACATCTGATTCAATAGCATTATGTTTTATCATTAGGTATATGGTTATACTGCAGCTTTAAAATATTTAACAAATCCTCTTTAAAGGCACAGTACCTTAACAGTCCAAAGTTATTCTGAGCATCCTAGTTATTTACCGCAATGACACTCTGGTGCCCAGAGTGTGAGATGGTTCATATGGAACTAACATGTGGGAGATGTACTTTGGTGCTGGGCCATAGGGAGACGTGTATACAAGCAGACTGCTTTAAAGTCTATTCTCTGAGCCACAGGAAGCCAGTCCAGAGACCTGAGCACAGGACTTATGTGCTCGTACTTCCTGGTTCTAGTCAGGACCCGAGCAGCAGTGTTCTTGATGTACTGCAGTTGCAGCTTAATGCTCGTTTGGAGAGGCCAGTGAGCAGGCCGTTAGAGTAGTCCAACCTACTGGAGACAAATGCATGGATAAGTCTCTCAAAGACTGGTTTGGACTGGTTTGATTTTTGCTAAGTTTTTAGATGGTAAAAAGCTGCAGATGTTATCGATTTGATGTGGTTGTTAACGTTCAAGTCTGAGTCCATTATTACATCTCGATTTCTAACCTGATTTGAAGGTTTTAGAGAGAGTCAGAGTGTATCCACTGGTCCATATTCACCTGCTGCCAGTGGGACATAGGCCAGTTAATACACAGCAATAATGTGTCCTACCACAACTATGCAGATGACACTCTCACAGATCTAACGGCAGCATGTAGAGATTGAACAAAAGGAGTCCCAGGATTGAGCCCTGGGGCACCCCACAGGTCAGAGCTATGTGATCTGAGACAGTTTCCAATCTCAACAAAGTACTTCTTGTCTTCTAGATAGGACTTGAACCAGTTAATGCAGTAACATATACCCACTCAGTCCTCTAGTCTTTGTAAGAGGATCCCATGATCAACAGTACGGAAACCAGCACTCAGATGTAACAAGGACAGACTTTGCCTGCATCACCTTTCATTTCACTTTGGATGTCATTTGTCACCTTGACAAGCGCAGTCTCAGTGCTGTGGTCTAAAACCTGACTGGAAAACATCAAAGGAGATGTTCATTTGGAGAAAGTTAAAAAGCTGACGGTAAACAAGGACTTTGCCTGAAAATGGCAGATTTGAGGCCTATAAATGTTCAGTACTGTGGCATCAAGACTGCTCTTCTTGAGTTTTCAGTTTTCAAAGTTCTTGGTAATGTTCCAGATTGAAGTGACATGTTAACTATGCAAGCGATTGGTGATAGCAAACCTTTGAGCACAGACTTTAGAAATCTAGTAGGCAACACATCGAGGCAGCATGTAGATGAACTCAGACTGGTGACGATCTCTTAGAGCTGAGTCACCTGTAACTGACAAAACTGTCCAAGTGTCTAGGTGGCTGCAGGGCTATTTGCGTTGTGAAATTGATGGCATTTTTGATGCCCTCAACTTGTCATTAAAGAATACTGCAAACTCATTGCACTTAGATGTGGCAATTAGTTCTAATGGCAGCTGAGCTGGAGGGCTTGTTAATCTATTTACTGTTGCAAATAGAACACAAGAGTTGTTACTGCAACTTCCAATAATGTGCATTAGCTGCTACCATGCTAATTCACACTTCCTGATTAGTAGACAATAAAATGCTTTATAATTAGATGCAGACAGTAGACCTGACCTATTTTGCCCTCAAGACATGCTACAATGACAATATATCTGTACTGTAGTTTTGCTCAAATACATGGAAAAAATCAGGTACAGGACTTTTAATTTGTATCAATTTAATTAAATCTGTTTTTATTGCTCATAGACTTGAACAAAAAAAAAACATTCAAAGAAAAAGTTTGTTTGAAAGATATTCTCACTGTGAGTGGGGTCATCTCTCCACAGATCTGACCTGTAATTTGACCTGTTTATGCTAACTGTCTCCATGGAGAATCATGCTTCCCTCCACCAGAAAAGTTACATAGTGCACCTTTATGTTAGTCAGTGTTCCACACCTGTTATAAAAATATTTTTTTCCTTTCAAATTTAATTACATCTTTTGGAAAGCAATTTTGTAAATCACTCATTTCTTTTTTCTGGTGAAGAACAATAATATTGCAGTCCATTACAGTGACAAAGTGTTGACGTTAAACATGCCCAGTCTTCCTCCATCTAGGTACTCCTCACCCCAGTCAGTACACTGTGGTTTCTCACTGCTTCTAATAGGTTGCATCAGTGGCAGTGAAGCATGAAGGCGGCATGACAGCCAATCTGCTCAGTCTCTCCGACCACCACCAACCACATTCCCACACAAACTCATTCAAACATAACCAACACAGGGTGAAGTGTCTTGCTCCAAGACACAAAGGCACTGCCACTGTTCCCCCAACATTGTCAATTTTTGTTAAAGAGAATTACTACAGAAGACTACTATAACATACTGTAGGTAGATTATTATTTTATATTGTGTACATTGTAAACAGTGATATTGATATAAAATGGTTTAGTGTAAGAAATATGTCCATTTGTGTCCTGTTAAAAACTTCAGAACCTCTTTATAATTTCACTGTAATACGGAGGTAGGGGCTTGGTAAAAATTGAAATTTTCTGAGCACTCAAGCCTCAAATGCATAACAATACAGGATTACTCAAACATGCATGAATCAATCTGAATACAACTTTGAGTATAAGCTAATGTTGTGAGAATACCATTATAACATGTTTAAAAGCCCGTAAAAGTTTATTATACATAATATGTGCCCTTTGAAATGAAAAGCTTTACTCAAACTCCACTCTCACTCATGAAAAGATACAAAATGACATCCTTCCCTAAACACTCAAAACAAAACTACTAATATGTAACTTCCCAAAGAAATTCTTGCCAAAACGTCATTATAATTCTGGCCACTAGTGTGATTTGACTGGGCATCTTTTTGTTCCCATAGGCCTTATTCTTCTAACTTACAATGCCTCTAGTGAGTTTGACTAAGAACAGAACTTCAGCGGACTGCATCTAAATCATTAAATCTAAAATATACTGCTAATAATAACTTGATATTGATGACCAATATCCCCTTTTGCCGGAAAACTTAACTGGTCTACAGGCACTGCACCCACTACTCCTGACAAGATGCTCAGAGAAACGGACTTGTAAATGGATCATATCAGGGCAGTGCAGTGAATACAATTTTAATGAAATTCTGATCAAATAATAAAAAAGAAATAACTTTTAAAGGTGGATGTCAGCCATGTTATTGTTTTGCCTCAAATGTTCCACCGTATGGCGTTAAACTTATGTTACAGAGATTTATTCAACGACAGATGTTTCTTATTACTAAACTATACCTTGAAAAGCAATGCATTCTTACTGTGAGCGGGGTCGCCTCTCCATTGACCTGACCTATAACGATGAGCTTGGTGACCTCACTTGCTTGTATCCATCGTGATTGATAAGTTTAATGCCCTACTGTGGAAGATTCCAGGCAAAACAAAAACATCTCATTGGAGACAAGCCATAGCGCATATGTAACAGTGAATGCTTTCCACACTAGTTCCATTTAAAGGCTCATTTATCCTCCACTCATACGTAAAGAGATCCATGCGTTCCAAGCGTAGTGACCGTCACTGCATTTATACTTCCAAACGTTTCTAATGTCAAGGCTGCATTCTCTTACATAACCACCAGAGGGCGCACAACATCAGTTAGATCATTGACTAAAAGGACGAAATAGAGCAACAAATAAACAAACATGGAGGCATCCTTGGCACTTTTTAGATCGCATCTGTTGGAAAAGAGTCAAGAAAAATTAGGTGACTGAAGCATTTATTTGTTTTATGGCTGTTTTTTGTCACTTTATCACAAATTTACTTCCACTGTTGAGCTGTGTTCACTACTGTCCCCAGTGGTTAGCACATGTACAGCTCTGTTGCCAAGATTCCACATGTAGAGACAAACCAGACAGAACCAGGCAGAACAACGCAGAAGCCTCCATGTGTCTAGAATGTAGAGCATAAATGAGTCTTGTTTACAATTTTTATTATTAAAAGCCATATTTTTATTTTTAATACAAAAAAATGGTAACCAAAAATTTGTAACTGATTAACACAAGGGAAATATATATTGTTGTTTTTTTTTTCCCAATATCATCCAGTACTAGATAAAATTCGGATAGCATTTCCCACTGAACAATAAATTCACCCAATTAAACGCAATTGACAATAACAACAACTCTAGCGCTTGGGCTATATACTGAGGAGCCCAGCCACCTGCCAAATACGATTCACTTTTATTTACTCTATTAGGAAACAGGTAAGCAGTCCATTAACAGTGATCTGCCAGCTGACACTACGAGGGCCAGGGCCGCCACTGAAACTAATGGGCCTTAATTCGCCGATTAAACCTGAAGTGGCAGTCTGTGTGACGCTGATGATAAGTGACGCAGTGCGATTTTTATCTATCTGTTTCAACTTTTGTGGGAATAAATGTGCTTATCTGTGATCGGTGGAATCTGTGATAGGTGCTGATTTAGTAGGCAGGCACCACTGGGGGAAAAAAAGTAAAAGAAAAAAAAAAAGTGGTTCTACTCCAAGCTTTGTTCTTTGGAGAGGAAGGGAGAAGGGTCTTTCGTTTAATGTTGAAGGGTGATCAAAGTTGGACATATTATTGTGGAAAGTTGGAAAGTGGTTGGGAAAGTTTTGCTTTAAAGAACACATATTATGCAAAATTGACTTTTTCGACCTTTTGATCATTTTATATTGTTGCTTCCTCGTCAGACACATACCTGGAGTAGAATTTTGCTTTATTCATGCTTGTTTCATGAATCTTTTAATCCAAAGTCGTCTTCTCTGAGCACTCAACAAAGCTCTGTTCAAATTTTGTCCATTTAGATAAAGCTCTGGACCTCTCTTCTGCAGTTTTTAAGCCCATGAACCCTACCGGAGGCGTTCTGCCGTCAAATTGTGTTCACAACAAACGTATGGCTCTATTAGCATAGGAGGTGAAGACATATCATATGATGACATACAGTATGAGGGACTCAGTTTTTCATTTACTAACTTTTTCAAATGCAAAAAAACCCTTAGCATGTAGTGCTAGTCTTAGCTAACCATTGTAATTAAGGAGATATGGTCACATGGAGCCTGGGGTGTGATATTCACTCTAACATAGCCTCAACTGATTGTGTCCACCATCTCACTGTGCATGTGTGCTGTCGTATGATTTAATGAAGACATATTGTGCTTGTGTCTGCTGTGTAGTTATAATCTGTGACACTATTGATCATTATGTTTATAATTTGCACACTGTAAATAGCTATATTCATTTAAAACGACTTAATACACGACTTAAAACAAATCAACTGACTTTTGTCGTAGCAGATTTTTGTTCATTACCAAAATGACTACGCGACGCTGCTGAATCCTACGCATTTCACTGATTAAGAAAATAAAATTGAAAAACTTAGTAATTACAGAGCAATAGGCATATGCTGGTGGCAGGGAAAATGTTGATCAGCAATA
Organism: Periophthalmodon schlosseri; assembly: GCA_000787095.1. Lineage (NCBI taxonomy): Eukaryota > Metazoa > Chordata > Actinopteri > Gobiiformes > Gobiidae > Periophthalmodon > Periophthalmodon schlosseri. Next base: position 13,242 of record KN486707.1, read on the forward strand.
AGCAATTAAAGATTACTCAAACATGCATTAATCATTCCAAATACAACTACGGGAAATGAGAAGAGGAAATACTATAACATGGTTAAAAGCTCTGAAAAGGCATTTTGCTGACAGCCCTGTTTTTAATTTTTTTATGCATATCATATAGTGTTCAATTTTATTATACTTTGTAGTTCATTAGATTCAGGCAAGGATTGCGCACTTATGATTGAAATTTGAGGTCTGTAGGCCAATGCCCATGCTCGGGAGAAACCATCGAAGAAACAGAAAATGAACGTGTTTGATTATTAAATTTATTGAACGGCTGATTATTGAATTTTCGTGTCCTTAAATGTGGCAAGTCAAATCTGAACTCTGTATAAAGAAGTGGCCTAAGTGACTGTGCCGTCACCCATAGTGTTCGGCTCCAGTCAAATGAAGCTCACTGAGGCTAGAGCAGTTATAGGGGCGAATTTGGAGCCGAGTTCCACATTTGGATTTCCAACTGCGAGTATCATAGCAACCAACCAAGAGCCAATCCGGAGCTGCTTTTGCAAGGAGCGGGTGCTTAGCAACATTCTAGCGGGAGTGACCTCAGGGAAAGAAGGTGCCTGATTTGTTTGTTATTAATGTTCATATCTTGAATCACAGACAAAATGGCAAAATAAAAACATCAGGATCGCGTAGAGCGGGTTAATACGAACGTTTTAAAAGAAAAATGACGAGGCTCACTGCAGCACTTACAAAGAGAGGGGTGACAATTTTTCAATGTAAAGTCAATTGGAGCCACTGTCGATGGAGCGGGAATCGCACCCATGCTCACTTCCTATTTAGAATGCGGTGGCTAGCAGGTTAGCTATGTCCATTTATATGTACAGTTTATGGTTGGTCCAAAAACCTAGGACAAGTTGGTTAAAATAAAATGGCGTTGAAATTTCAATCCAATATGGCCGACTTCCTGTCCATCGTAGTGCAGTGCTCCAATGAAATTTCAGGCTTGTCTCATTGTTCTCTATCACCGTTCTGATTTTCGTTTGCCTACGCCAAAATTTGCCTGGCTCATTTGCCGTAGGGGTCCAATTCCAAGCGCCGCTGTTGAGTTGGGTTTGGCTGGGCATTCTCGCGATGCCCATTTTAGAATTTTTTTTTTTACAATGCCCCTTGCCAGTTACTTCATTACTGGCTTGGGCCAATGAAGTATGCCATTCAAAATACTTCAAAGTGAACCAAGCCTGCCATATTAGTACTCCTGAAGTGACATGGACCTTTTTAACCCGAGCCAGTCCTTTCAATCGATACGACGTCTTTGTACTGTCATTTCCCTCATATATATCAATACAGAAGGGGGATGGTACTACCTCCCCAATCTCTCAGCGAGTGTCATGAGGCCCCTGTATAATTTCATAAAAGCTTGTGATGTATGGCCCCTGCACAGACAACCTCTTCCTCCATATTTGGGTTAAGTGCTCAGGTGCCTCTCCGCCTGATGGGCCCCGAGATTTATGCATCTTTGGGGCGCTCTTATCAAATCCATATGATATTAGCGGCTTTCTGCAATGAATTCTCGCACACGTCCTAAGCGAGAGAGAAGCGCCGAGTAGGTCGATTAGCAGTGATCTATGCCCATCACGGCTGTAATGGATTAGAATGATTGTATATCTGAGGGCTAGAAATGGCATGTGTACAATAGGTCTGGTTTGTCTAATGATGGATTTGAGGTTGTGTCAGTGATGCACACACTGTTGTAGATGTAGTAGAGTATAAATCTGATCGAGATTAAAGTGCGTTTGACAGGTTTTTATAGTTATATTTACAGCTTTTTTTCCCAACAAGACTAAATAATATGTCAGCTTTACAAGTAGCACTGTGTCAAGATCAAATTGAATGTGCTGATTAAGTTCTAAAAAATGGATGACTTATGTGGGATTCCATTCATAAATCACATGCAATTCATAAACGGCTTGTTTTGTCATTTATTTTTCTTTGCCAAATAACTAATCTGTAAATCGGGTGAGCGTTGGTCCTTTCTTACAGTGTGGTTGCTCGGTAACATCACATTTGCTTCCCATGCGCAATCAGGAAGTGAACTTACGAACAATCAAAATCGTCAAACAAGGGAAAACTTGGCAAGCTATTTAGCCTAACCTTTATATAATTTTGATAACAATGCTTTAGTAAAATTAGCAGTTTAACTTGTCATATGCACATGTTGAGCTTCTAACCGTATTAAATATGCACTTTAAAGGTCAGACATGTTGAGCTTCTAACCGTATTAAATAACTTTCTGTTTCAATTTGATAAAACTAGTTTGTGTTTATTTTGTGTTTTCAAAGTCTGACAAATTTCCCACAGGGATATTCACAATAACTTCTTGCCTTGGGGCCAACAGAAAGAATTGTAGCTGCTTCAGTTGATCGGTCATTCACACAGTATATTCACCTTCAAAAGTGTTTTGCTCAGGGACACAGTTTACAAACTCATTGCAGTGGATAATTAGGAAAGCATTAATGAAGTGACGAGTAAGTTTGGACCACTGCAAACTGTGTAAAATGAACTACTTCTGTTTTCCAAGATTTCTAAGGCTATAAACATACGGCACAGTGGCTTTAACAGCAGCTTTAAGGGAGACGGGTAGCTCACCCTCCACCTAAAAGTTACATAGTGCCCCTTTAACTACATTCTCTACATCTTATTATTACACTGTCTTCTCCCAATCAAACGAAGACAAAAACTTAGCTGTACAATTTCACTTTTTGTTCATCGCCTCTTTGCGAAGCCTGATTGAGAGATTGCACAGCGGGACAATGGCTTTGATGTGCCGGCTTGATTTGAGTGCCGTTCCGTGTTCCCCTCTCGCGCTGACAGGGGGAGACGTTGAGAGGGACAACCTGCTACTCCTTAAGCACACTGAGACAAAGTAATGAAATATTTCAGAAGCACTCAGGTCAGGGCACACCAACACATCTGCCATGTTAGCGATAGGAGTCACAGAGAAGACTGTGGGGGAAGGGCAGGCTTTTATAAATGAACATTAAGGATTTCAAGATTATTTGGTGAATAAGTAATGATTACAGTACAGGATATAAAATGATAAGAGCGGATTACTTGCCTATACTTGCCTGATATCATTTCAAGACTGATATCTCTCTGTATAAGGTCCCGACTTTCTCCATTGCGCTTTGAGCTTGTGTTAGCTATGTACACTACCAGTCAAAGGTTTGGACACACCTTCTCATTCAATGCTTTTTTTTCTTTAAATGATGCAAAATTATTATGTATGAAAGAAAAAAGTGAAAGAACGATTAAAAAAAAAAAAAAAAATCAAATCCTCCACCCTTGGCTTTGTCGACAGCGCTGCAAACCCTTGGCCTTCTCTCAGTGAGCTACTTGATGAAGTCTGAAATGGTTTGCACTTCACAGCTGTGCCGTGTCAGGGTCAAGAAATGCAAATTGTCAAAAGCAGCGAGAAAATATATCACTCATAGTTTTGATGCCTTCAGTGAGAATCGACAATGAAAAAAAGAATCTACAAAAAAAACAACGACAAATGAAAAAGTGTGTCCAAACTTTCGGCTGGTCGTGTAAGTTCAGAAGTGCATCTAAAAACAACAGGGCAACTAGCTGCTGATGGGGAACTGTGTAGAGACTAGCGGTGTGTTTTACTCTTATCTGTCGAGCTCGTGTTTTTATGCATTTAAGCACAAGATTGTCAGCACAGTTTAACTTCAGGGCGATGTCACGGTGGACAACAGACTCATGTTCCACGCACATTGAAAACTGGTTAGTTCCAGTCATGTGTCTGCCACTCTGCACCTTGAGCCGGAAGCAAACGTGTTTGTGAAATCAGATTTGTTTGTTTCAGTGACACACAAACGAAAAATCTCACTGGTCACCCACCACTTTGAGCAATTTAACATCCACACGCGTTCATTTTCATTTTCATTCGCACCGCTTTAGAACAACTTCTTCAGACGGAGTGAAACTGGCTGCGCTTGGGCAGTCCATTCTAATCAGAGCACTCCTTTTGACATCTAATCCAGGTTGATGGTTATTTTGCTTCCCAGAAACATAATGCATTTCAAGGACATGCAAAACTGGATACATTGGTGCCACTAATACACTTTAATAATCTGGTGATAAACATTTAAAATCACACCCGCACCTGTTTTTAATGTTTTAAATGGACCTATGTAGTTATTTGTTTTGTTTGTTTTTTTGTATTGTTCTGTATTTTTAACAAAGCACTACTACTACTAAAGCTACTTTAACAATATACTCTTAAGGAACAAGCAAAACTTTTTTTTTTTTTTTGAGCTTTCAACCTTGTTCCCTCATCTAAAACATACCTATAGTATTTTGTTTTATTCACGCCTGTTTGATGAATCCTCCGCCCCTTCCAAGCCCCATAAAAACATCTGATCTTGAAATTCCCAGTTTTGTTACTCAAGAGGTAAAAGTCTGGAGGTTTTTAAGTTCATAATTCAAAATCTTAAAATTTCTGCTGCCAAATTGCGTTTATTGTGACTTCATGTTTCTGTTAGCATGTTAGAAAAAGTTGCCAAGAGTTTGAGTGATTTTGCAGTTGCTATTATTAGCAATTGCTATTATTATTTGCTATTATAGTTTTCTCCACTGCCAGTAGATGGCCCCATAACCCCAGTTCCCAGTATTGCAGAAATTCTGTCAGAAGATTATTTTAAGTTCTAAAACATGAAATGCCAAAGCAAAGATACTCATGAGCATGTTTAAAGGCTAATAACAATACAAGTGAATAATCTTTAAAATACATAAAAAGTCCAGCTTTAACCAAGCCCCCAGCTTTAACCTACTGTGCTACTGTCACCCAGCAACAAGGAAAACCAAAACTTTGACAACCGTATAAACTAGGCCTACCTCTGCCCTTTTACAAATTCTAGCTTCTCTATCCACAAATCGCATCTCTCTCTCAAACATACTCTGTCAGGATGAGTTCAAAGGTCAAGCACTTCCGCAGACTGTATGGTGGCTCATCCGGTCTCTTGATGCCGCAGCTGTGGTGCAAAAAGCCCAAAGTGTGATGAGCTGTCAGGCAGGGCTACCCCCGGGACCCACGCAGAGAAGCAGACGTCAGCACCATTCACAGCGCGACTACCACCTCCAAGACACTGCGCTGGCTTCAACTTGTCACGATGCAGAATGTGAGCCTAAAGTTACACAGATAAATCTAAAGAGACAAAGAATGAGGCTAATTGTACGAAATGTTGGAGGGGATTTTTTTTTAGATAACAGTGTGGAGTCTTAAACAATTAATCAATTTAGTGGAATTTGCTTTAGGTACAGAATCTTAACTATCTTATCGTTTGTAGGCAGCACTGATAGAAATAAATTCATACTAATGTGTTTGTAGTTAATTTGAGCCCGTAAATGGTGATGGTTTATGGACTTAAAACTCCACAGGAAACTTGTGATATATTTTCTGTTACATAACTATCTGGGGGAAACTAAAATGGAGGGTTCAGACTGCACACGGAGCGACTGTGACTGCTGTGTTGAGCTATGAAAGAGAGCTTCTTTTTGTCAGGCAGGAGAGTTTGTAAGCCGTCTACAAGACACGTTACTACAACATCACGTGAAGCTTCAAGTTCAAGTTCTTTACTGTGCCGCTGGGGGAAATTAGTTCTGTAGCACTCAACATATAAAAAACAAACAGCAACACAATAATATACAGAAGATGAAAGAAAAAAGGGGGATGTCACAAATAGCCCAGAAGAATTTGTACAAATACAGCAATAGGGCACAGTGCAAATATGCCACAAAAAGTGCAATAGTGCTCAAAGTGCTCTGTGCAATTGAGGTGCTTTACAGCTGTTGGAATAAATGCAGTTCCCAACCTCTTAGTCCTGAACCCCAGAGCTCTGTCTCGCCTCCCAGAGGGCAAAAGTTCAAACTTCGCCCTGAGAGGCACCTGACTATGGCACTTGCCTTTCTCTGCACCTGCCTACTGTACAGATCTCCCGGCTGAGCCTATGATGCCCCTGAGATCTTTCTGGCCACTTTGACCTGACTACCAAGTCTATTTTTGTTTGTCAGGAAGAGGCTTCTGAATCATGCAGCTATGCAAAAAGTTAAAAATCAATTTGATAAAAGGACCATAAAAGGTCATCATATCAAAAGAAACATTAAAGTGTTCATTCGTCTAGGAAATACATTCTCTGTTCTCAACCCATGGTTCAAAACACAGCTTGCGGTCCACAATAACTCCATAATGTAAAGCAGGTAAACAGAATTCTCCTGTCTGACTAAAAAGAACTGTTATTTAATAGTTTAAAACTGAAGACAGAATGAACCTTTAAAAAAGGAAGAAGGGGTGCTGTTTTGGCGCTTCGAATGCTGCACTCACGAGATCACGTGTTCATGCAACAACTTACCATTTCTAAAGGAAAAAGCTTGTGGAGGGCTGCAGCATTTGGTCAAAATAGACTCCCAATGGAGTGAATCCGAATCATCACAGCACCTTCACCTGTGTGAGCTCGTCTCCTTACTTTTCATGCTTTGGAGTTCTTTGTAATTCTTGCGGCCTCCGCAGAGCAATGGCTCTGCTTATAGTCTGATGAATGCTCAGAGGAGATGACCTTATAAATAAGATTAATGAAGCAAAATACAACTCCGGGTATGTTTTCGATACAGCAAGGTTAAACCATTTTAAAAGGCCATTTTGAATGTTATGTCTCATTTAACTTGTCTTCTTTGATGTACATGTTGGTATTTGCAATGCCTGGGCAATTCCACCTTTAATTGTTTCACTGCACTGACTTTATGTAAATGTGTTCTAATGGCGTAAACAAAGAGCTTTGGCACATCTTCATCAGGTGTGCCACGTTTGAAACTTCTATATTAGTTTGTGACTGACACCGCCTGTGTAATGGCCACATAAATCACTGTCACCATGACGATGCCGAGTGAACGCTAAATAAGTCCCCTGAATATGATTTCCTCTTTTTATCAAACCACTTTTCCAGTTGGTTTGAAGGAGTGGAAGTGCTCATTTACTCAGCCAAGATGCCAATTCAAGACACGGCTAGAAAACACCTGCTCAAGTCCAGAATAAATAAAAGGAAATACTTGAGATATTTTGACAGAATTTAGTTGGTCTGAAAGCATGCTAAACTTTTAGAGTGTAAAAAGCACTAATATCAACTCGGCGGGCTGCAAAAACAACAACAAAAAAGCGACAGATACAAACTAGTTTCCCAACCCTGTGAATGAACTAGGAACTGCAGTGTTTTGTTGTATTATTTTCATTTCATTATTTTTGTTTCATTCATTTAAAGGTGCTGTACCTGATTTTTACTGTCTTAAAAATGTGAAAAATAGAACTAGTTAATTTTAAACAGTTTGCAGTGGTCCAAAGTTATTTCTCACTTATCTTATGCATTCTGAACATCCTAATTATTCATGGTGATAAGTTTAGAAGCGCTTTCCACAACTTTCAGAGACCAGACCAGAGTTTTGCTATCACTGTAATGCTAACAACAACTAGCATTGTAACACTTCCTGATTATTGGACAATAAAATGCTGTATAATTAGATGCTGACAGTACACAGCTGACTTATTTTCACCTCAAGGCCTGCTCATACAGTATATCTGTACTGGGGTAAGACAACTTTTTTCTCAAATACATGGGAAAAAAATGGTACAGGGCCTTTAACACAACAAGGACAGTTACTCTGCCAGCTCATACTTTTGTAGCAAACACTTGAATAGATGTGTAGAGCATGGAGACACATTCCGCCATTCACAATAACCGTGCTGAGGAGTTCAAGCAGACTGGTCTGGGTTCTAGAGCTAAAGTTACACTGTCACCTGTAAAATTTGGTGATTTTGTTACCAACGGCATATTGTAATATTTCAGTTTATTGTAATATTTCAGTTGATTGCTGTAAACAAAATTTACAATAATTTGCAGATTTCCCACAAATACATTTTTGTACATAGTTAAACTGTTTAGCACAAACAAATAAATCACAATTAGCATAAGACTATAAGCCTTGGAGAGTCAGGAAGCTGGGTTCTTTCTACGTCAGCTGATGTTAATGAAATCTGAAAGATAAAAATGCACTTGAATTTTTAGACTGCACACCAAAATAAAATTCATGTCCATAACAAACAAACTACTCCACTCACATCCCCTGGCCAAACGATTCCATCAGGACTCTCTGTAAAGTGAGCCCTTAGCAACAGGATGACACGTTGGCAGGGATCATATCTCTCAAGGTTATTGTACTTTCACAGGATTTTCTCTATTTCACCTGGAGGACCAGGTGGTCTGTTGTCAAAAAAGCAAAGAAAGAGCTTCCCCTTTTTCTTGATGGCTTGCTCCTGTTTTTCCAAAATGCTAATGTCTGTGCTGATGTGAGTAGTTTGAAGTGGTTGTGTAACCCCTTTGGGCTGAAATGGTATGACCAATCAAGGCTTTTCGTTTCACCTAATGGACATTTTGACCGTACATACTGGTCAGATAGACCTCGAGGTAGAGTCGTAGGCAGGGGGGCAATTTTTTTATTTCTTTGTCTGTACTGTGTATTTCCACGATTGACATGGTCCACTCTTGTTTTTATTTGAGATAAAATGGAACCATGCCATGCCTTACCAATGTAAGTTCCATCCCTCAAAATATCCCAATGAAGTTGCGGTTTCCTTTACAACTTTTTTTTGCTACTGTGAGGCACTGAGATTTTGATGGGTTGACATCATAAAGCCTCATTTCAGACACTATAATCCTGATAATTTCTCTTCTGCCCTTTGCACAAAGCCTTTTTTCTTGTGCTATTGCTGTAATAATGCCCGGAGGCATCCTGTGCCAAGGAATTTCAAAGTTTTCAGCCCAGTCATTTAAAGTGACATCCATCCTAGGGGTTGAACTGTGTTGTTGGAGTCTGAGTCTTCAGTGCTTTGGTTGAAGACCATGTCGGAATCCATAGGAGTCAGTGTAATGTAAGCTTCCTCTGTAAGAGACAAACATCAAGTAATCACTTACTGTTGCTTGGCCAGTCAAACCTCTTGTCTAGTTAGATTTATTATGTAAATAACTGACTATAATGCACAGAGTAAATGTGACATCAGATCATCATGCTCATCTTTGCTAAGAATGAATACCTTGTGTTTGCCAGGCTTTCAAAATCTTTTTTCACTGGACTGGTGAGAGGTTTGATGACAGGTCCTCTTCTTTGAGCAGTTTTAGATCCTCTTTTGACTCCACCCCTATAGTAGCCAGTTTTTGCAGGACACTCAGTTTTTTCAGTCGGCAGGTCTGGCAGGACTGTCATCATTCTGCCTCACCTCGTGCTCCAGGGTCGACATCTACAATAGAGTGATGTAAAGCAATTATGTCATTAACAATGTATTTGACCAACGGATAATAATCTGTTAACTCATTGTGTTATACACACACAGACTGACTTTGGCCAAAATGCAACTACTACTTTCTGCAGCTACTTGTTGTTTTACAACAAAATAAACAATACTGCTGCTGTGAACCAAAATCAATATGACCTCTCCAACCTTCAAACCTTCACTCTCCTGGTCATGAACAACATTCATTCCCTTTTTGTATCTAGTGCCTTTGACATCAATGTCATTAGTTGCCACAGTGCAGATCAGCATCAGGGCAGCAGTAGCTGAAGTTAAATGATGTTTTATGCGCTCACTGCAAAGAAATCTGCTCCTTTTTCTAACTGGATGACAGGAGGGAACATCTGCCCTCACTTGAGCCTGAAGCAGTTGGTGTCTTTCTGCTAAAATTGCACAAAACCTTTTAAAATTGTGCAATTTTCTTTCAAATTGTTTGAAAAAGCTGTGCTTACTTTTGCATCTTAATGTCTATAGACAGAAGAGTGGCCCAAACTAAAGATTCAACTGAGGGTAGTGACAAATATAATGATGCTTGGGTTTGAGGGTGTGGTTTTGAAAAAGTTCCACTCTCAGCTCAATATATTCTTCAATGAGAACACGCAGGTAAGGAACCTGATCAGCAGTGATTACAGGAGCACATACTGTATATGGGAAACCATTTCTCTAATGAGCAAAACAAGCTTCCAAACATCACTTTCTACTGAGCTGATTTTGTCACCAATTAATACAAGCAGCAGTCTCAAAAGGCACCAATTCTGAACAGCATGGCCACAGGTTACATTCAGGAGGCGTGTTTCTAACATAATTCCTGAGATAGGTAAACTTCTTTAAACAGATGCTGCAGTTCAAATAAACAAAAGTGAACTTTTTTTTGTCTATGTTGCAAAATCTTACAAAAATGAGACCTTACACTAAAATCCTCCACAAATCCTCCAATACAACTTGACCTGAGAGTCTTTAATCACGGTGTCATCTTTCAAAACAATGTCTGTTTCCTCCAGGTGTTGCAGATCTTTAACCAATGGCTCAAAAAACATGTTCTGTTCAAAATACTGCTAGTCCTGCTCCCCAACCAACTAAACTATCCTGAGTTTGTGTAGTCTTTGTTTAGTTTTAGTCCACCTTTAGGTTAAATACCACACATACATATATCTTTTAAAGATATTTTATTTGGTTAAACCTATTCATTTCAGTTATACAATTCAGTTAAACACATCCACATTCACTACTTGCCTTAGTCTCCACATGGTCCACATTGGGCGTGCCCAGTGTCAGCCATTTGTAAAGTCTTTGGGGAGGTCCTTCCTGCTGGGGAGAATATAAAAGTAGTGGGGTTTAGTCCATCAGAGAATGTCAGTGTGGCCTGGTGCACGTGGGTTTTTCCTTAGTTTTGTTAATTTCTGTTGCTTTTGATTAAGTTGAGCACAATTAAATTTTGTAAATGTGTATTATTTTGCCACGTTTTACCACAGTGAATTTGAATACAGTCTGCCTCTTACTTAAGACCACATTGGCCAGCTTCCCCATACATCCCATATGTCCTTCAAAACATTCTGGCTTGGAACTTGTAAAAGGGTCTTTTCATATTGCTCTGATTCAAAGAGAGATGCAATAGTGTCCTGCACTGGAACATAATAGGCTTAGCAGTCTTTACGAGAGACATTTTTACAATACATAGGCAGAGGTCTACATAATTAAAGTTGTTTTTAAACACTGACTTGCGACGTTGATTCATTCATTCATGCAAAATGTTGCTGCCTTTTCTAAACAGATCATGCTTTTGAAGCTCATTGATAGCTCTTCAATAGCTCTTTTGCCTCATAGCAAGGAGCATTCTGGTTCAGTTCCTAAAATGTGTGGTGCTTTTTAGTGTGAAGTTTGCATGTTACTCCAAGGTGCAGTTATGTTTTGCTGTAGATGGAAAAAAAAATATATATATTCAGGGGAGCATATAAGAGTTAGGTCTTGTAACTGTGATACGTTTAGATTTTGCAAGTTGCATGTCTTCTGTCCTTGTGAGAAGAGGTTCTTTTTAATGCAATGATACATTAAAGAAAGAAAATGTGTTGACAGTATATATATATATATATGTTCATATTAGATTAGAAATGTATTTTGAAAACGCATAACTTTTAATTCCTGAGCTGAGCAACCCACATGAAATAAAGTTCAACATCAGGTCAGTAGTAGCTGTAGGCTGGCAAATTGATCCCAGCTCCCTCCGGTGTATACTGCTGCTGTGTCATTGGGCAAAACACTTAACAAGCCTCACTCCCACGGTCTGTGCGCACTGGTGTATGTATGTGTGTGTAAATGGGTGAGCGGTTCCTTGAGGTAAAGCACTTAGAGCCGACTGGAGGTAGAACAGTACAATATAAATGAGACCATTTTAGTGTTAGCAGACATTGTACTTCTTTTAACTGTATTCTTTGTGCAGTGTCTTTGTGTGTTTAGAAAAGCGCTATACCAATAAAATTAATATAGCATGGATGTGTTATTCAAATTCAAATATCCTATCAAATGACATTTCTTATTTAGCCACTAGTTTAGAGTCTCTGCTTGGCATCGCTTTTAACAACTACATGTTAATTAGCCTTAATATATCGTGAACAAAGACATAATTCAGATGCAACAAATGGTTTATTAAGTCTCAGGCTTAGTACTTAAAGAGTTTGGGTTAGGAGTTAAGGTTAGGGTGCTGAGTAGTTGGTAAACCTGAATTCTACTGTACAGCATATAACTTTCTGGAGGTAGCAGCTGCATTATTCCATGGAAATAGAAAGTTAAAACCATACTTCAGAACATTCTCTATGGAGATAGATACATTTTATGCCAAACTGTGAAGTATTATAGTCAAAATAACGTTTCCTCCAGGAGTCTTGGTTTGTGAAGATGCAAGATTGCTCACAATAAGAACACATGGTTTTCAGTGCAATAAGCACAACCAACTTGGAAAAAAATAAAATAAAATAATAATAATAATAATAATAATAATAATAAATAAAAATCTTTGTTCATGCTTTATTAATGCTATTAAAAGTGCAATTATTATAAAATGTTACCCACTGCTTGCATATTACATATTACTTACTAAACCGTGCAGTTAACATAGAATCCACTGTCCTCTAACCAGCATCACAAATACTGACGTTATTTTTGTTTCATTCACTTAAAAACACTGGAAAACATGAAATAGTTCATTTCAAAGTTTTCAGTAGTCCAAAGTAATTCCTCACTTACCTTATGCATTCCGAACATCTTAATTATTCACAGCGATGAGTTTATAAGTAATTTCCTCTACTTTCAGAGACCAGAGCGGAGTTTTGCCGTCACTGTAATGTAGCATGCGAACAGTGCACTTCCTGATTATTGGACAATAAAATGCTTTATCACAGTAAGAACGCTTTTTTTTTTTTAGTGCGATAAACACAACCAAATTGGGAAAAAAAAGCATATTTATAAAGTTACCCTCTGCTTGGATATTTACTCACTTAACTGTGCAGTTAACACAGAGTCCACTGTCCTCCAGCCTGTATCACAAATATTGACATCAAATTTACAACACGCACGCAGCCTATTTCTCATTACCCTCTCGCACTCTCCTTCCTGCCCATCCATAACACGAGCGTCTCCTCTGCCATGGCGTCTGTCTGCTCGATGACATGTTTATTCTCATGCAGTTGATTTAGCGCTGGGCCGGAGTTGTAGCCACTTGTCACCGCAAATTTGCACAAATAAACAGAGTCACTGAAGTGGGATCCCGTGCCAGCTTAGCCTTCATTTAGCCATCCACTATTTGAGTTGACAAATAATGAGGTGAAACGCTCGGACAGTTTTTCACCTTGGTCCATCATTGTGCCAGACTGAATGGGCATTGCTTGACAAAACAATCAGCTCATGTGTACCCAGCTGACATTGGGAAGTTGATGTGCCTGTGTCAGAATACGATATACTTATCAAGGGTAGAAGAGCCAGTGTGTGAGTAAGATAGTATTACTTTGAAGTACCATTACTCAAATTGAAGAATAGAGTACAAATACTACATTAGTACTGAGCGAGAGAGAGTTTTGCCTGCATCAGAACACGTTATACTTATCAAAGGTAGGTAAAGGAGCCAAAAAGTGTGCTGGAGTAAGATAGCATTATTTTGAAGTAGTATTACTCAAGTAGAAGAAAAACGTAACCGTCCAAGCAAGAGTAAAAATACTACTTTAGTACTGAGCGATGCAGAGTTGTGCCTGCATCAGAACACGTTATGCTTATTGGAGGTAGGTAGAGGAGCCAAAAAGTGTACTGGGGTAAGAATATAATTACTTTGAAGTAGTGATACTCAAGTAAAAGTAAAAAGTAACCATCCAAGCAAGAGTAAGAATACTGCGTTGATACTGAGTCACGGTGAGTTGTGACGGTGTCAGAACACGTTATACTTATCGAAGGTAGGTAGAGGAACCAAAAAGTATATTGGAGTAAAAGTAAAAATACTGCTTTACTACTGATTGATAGAGAAATTGCCTTTCTGTGCTGTGTCAGCCCCACACTGCCAGTCCAGTCCTTGTTATCTTGCCCTACTATCATAATGTCTTGAGGACTCATGGCTCTTCTTCCAACTCTCGGGCTAGTCTATTCAACAACACTTAGTAACTCTTTGGATTTTACTTCTTATTTATAATTTAGGGTTAAAGGCCCTATTATGCAAAATCTCCAGAAGTCCAGAAATCTCCACCAAACTTGTTCCGATTCTGTCTGTGCATTAGCAGACTTAAACTGACTTTTTAACAAACTATGTTCAGTTTGAGCATGTTATCAGATACAGATCTATTGCTATCTCCGGGGATTTTTGGGGCGGAGAGAAGGGGCTGGAAGTATTCGCTCTACATTTAAATTAGGGGTTTGAAACAAGAGCCGGGGACCAGACACAGCCTTAAGACCAATTTTTATTTTCCTTCAGAATTGGCCCAATTTTCGAAAAGTCAGGGGTCAGACCTGATATAAAGGTTTTAAGTCGGAAAAAGAAATAATAAACCTATCTGAGAGGTTCTCTGTAGCAACCGATCTGTTTGTCTGTCATCCCGAATACACTTTCAGTACTTCACAAAAATGTGAGTCTGGTCACTGGTGAGTCTCCCAGAGTTCAGATGGGTGTGATTGAGAGGTGGATTAGCCAATCAGGGACATGCACGGTCCGTCCATATCAAAACAAATATGGCTACTTATGAAGAAAAAAGAAAGGAAAAAATATCACAGGGAACTGGAAAACATTGCGGATTTCTGCAGAATCAATGAGCGAAGCAGCAAACTGTAAATCTGAGGTGTTCAAAATGATTGACCAGTTGACCAATGAGCTCCTTCATTAGTTTAGTTTATTGGTTTATTTTAACAGGGGCCATGTGCAAACACATTAATCTCATAAAAGAAGCTAATTTCCATCTGCCGTCACTGGACAGTTTAACAATTAAAATACATCCATTTATAATTAAACCAGACATTCTCCCATTCTTTCATTTAAAAAATCACACTCCACATTTCTACATTTTAAAAGACTCCAGTAATATGTTAAAAATTACCATATAAGCTACCACATGCAAATACAGATCAGTGTTGACAATGCTGACTCTCTAAAAGGACTTTTCTAACATTATAAGAGAAGTCCTTCATGTCAGAGGAGTGTTTCAATCCGTCTGGGAGCTTGTTCCTTTTTTTAATGCCCTTGTATGAGAAGGCTGTCTGTGCAAAGGCTAAATGCATCACTGAAAAAAAACAAATCTGATTGCACCATCATATTTGGTTCTCGCTCGAGACGTGACCGAGAAAGTTTGGACACCTCTGATATACATAGATGATTTTCGAAGTTCTACCAATGGAAATACCATTCCTATACTTTACAAAGTTGTATGAAAATCCTCAACATGCCTTTATACAGGGCTTTTCATGTGATCTCATGAACAAAACTTTAAAATGATTTCACTCATTCTGGAGAGTGAAAAATTAACCATAAAAAATTGAACAACTAAAGAATATTGTAACGATCTGATATTTTGTGTTTAGCTCAGAGTTGTTCTTGTGTCTGTTTATGTGTTGTTAATGTAACTGCTTTTGAATTTGCTATAGTAAAAGAAAAATTCAATTCTGTCAACTGGACAACTGGACTGTTCAAAGATGGGGGTCTTAGGCATCATTTATCTCCTATTTATAACTCCATCCTCAGATCTAAACAAGGAAAACAATAGTGCTAGCCAGTATGCTAATAGGTGTAAGAGCACCCATTAGGGGCCTGAATGATTATACTAAATATGACTCAGGCACGACTCTCACTTAATGTAGTTCAATAGACCTGGACGATTGGGGGACCACACATACACTTGGTTGCTATGCCGACAAGTTGATGTGAAGGTTCTATTCATCGGTTACTGGTCTGTTTTTGGACCGGCTCTAGTGAGTCGAGACTGCTGCTGTTTTACTCTTATTTGGACGTGGGTTACGGCCTACAGTTACCCTTGTGTTCAGAAAATAAACAACCAGAAGAAATTCAGTGCGTTTCTTTACACCAGAACACTACAGTATCAAAGGAAATATGCTAATAATTTAAGTACAAATGAAATGTATGTTGTAAGTGGCCTTCTCTGTTAATCATCAAATCATAATTCCACTTTGACCAGCTCATAAGTTTGCTTGGGCTTTACAGGCATTATTTTAGCTCGCTGACAGCCCGCTGACAGTGTGAAAGTGATGGCTTCCTCTGATTCATCGGTTAAAAGCTGGGCACGGGGCCAGACATCGCTTCAGTTGCAGTAGTGACTCAACAGCACCTCAGTATGCACAGTATCCGGCAGTTATCAGACAGGTGTCACATCACGGCTACGGGAACTTTACACAGGGGAGGGGACTTTGTAGGTAGTGTACAGTGTCAAGTAGGGAGGAGGGATATGTAAATGTAGTGCAAGCATTTGTCCAGTGAGAAAAAAAACAAAACGAAAAACTTCATATGACAGGTTTTCATGTTTGTTTTTTGTTTTGTTTTTTTACTGTTACTTCTTTTGGTGGGAAAGAGCCTGTAGTAAATATTTGTCATAGTTTTATATAAGTAAAATGGCAGTTTGCGGAGAAAATTGGAAAAAAAAAAATACACAATCCCCCTATGTCATCAATTCAAACTGTTCCGTCCAAAATGCGGGGGCAATTTGCACACACACATGCGTTTTTTGTTTTTTTCTGACTGACAAAACCTTAATTTAGCAAAATAAAAGTCTTGCACCATTTTTTATTGTTATGTAAATTAGAAAAGTTTTGACATTTGTTTATCACGGTGTCGCAACTGTTTTATTTAAAGAAGAAAAAATGTTTTTATCCTTTGAGTTAATCTTTTTTTTTTAACTACCTCACCCATGGTTTATTCTAATTCAGAGTTTTTCACCAGTAGATGTCAGATGTGAAACGTGTTCTCACTCCTCTCACCTGGCCTTTGTTCAGACTCACCTGTGCTCTCTGGTCTTCTTCTATCAGGCCAAAGCTGGCACACTGTCAGACTGCAGTAATGTAGATAGCATCTAGTGGTGATATGTGAGAATTACAACAGGGGCGGGTCGGCCAGTCAAACTACAGATGATAGCTTTAAGTAAAAGTACAGATACAGGAGCAAAAAATACTGAAGTACCCACTTAACTACCCACTTGACTTTTAGAGTAAAAGTATTTCAGACAGATTAAAGAGTACGTTTACTTGTATATGTTACCTTCACTGCGAAAACAAGTCACAAGTCTGGTCCAAAACTCAAGTACTTCATCCCTGCTACATGGATACTACCTTTTAAACAACATCTTTTACGTTATTTCATAGTGTATTTAGGCAACGATAAGAAATAAAATACAGTACAAACGTAGTACAGGGTAAAAAATATTATCAAATATTTATAAAGAGTCAAAATCATAATTATAACTGTTTTTCTATTTTATATTTCTGTCAGAGTAAAGTTTGTGACCATTTCTCTGCCTGTTATCATGTTCGATAAAGCCGCAGTGTCCGCACTTGTTAGGCTTGAGTGTTGCACATTTAAACCCGAGGAATTTCTTGGAACTCGACTTGATGGAGACAACATAACATTTGGAAAGGTCATGATTCTGAACATGTTTTTGGTGGCTTTGAAGAGTCCTAGGAAAAGCAGAGAGCACTGTTAATTTATGAATGTACTTATTTGGCATACAATTTAAATTTGCTTAACTTTTTTTGTTGTCGATGGCTTGCAGCAAACTCTACGTATATCACCTCTACGTGTGCTAACATGCTACTTGTCTGTAGATAACCATCATGGCTGGTTGTGAAGCAGCATGGTGAATAATTAGGATACTCAGAATGCACAACTTTGGACCACTGCATAGGAACCGTAGTTCAGTTTTTCACATTTTCACAAGACGAAGAAGTAAAATCAGGTACAGCACCTTTAATAATGTAGACTGAGAGGAGCGGAGAAAAAAAAAAAATTCAAACCTCCATGTTTTTGCAAATTAACTCTAATCTTCTTAATACCTTCTTTCAACATATTGTATAATAAAGTAGTTCAGAATTTGTCAAGAATTTTTAACACATGGCAATTTGTCAAATAATTTTTATTTTTTCATCTAATTCTAAGATGCACAATGTCAATTTTTTTTGGCATATTTCCAGTCTGGCATTAATCTTACCTATTCAGCTATATTGTTTTATTGCTCACAAATACCTTGAAAAATATTCTAGCTGAGAACAGGGTAACCTCTTCACAGATATGGCCTTTAACTTGTTGTGCAACTTGCTTATCACCATGGAGACAATGTTTAATGCCCCACTGTGGAACATTCCAGGCACATTAATAACATCCCTATGAAGACACAGTTGGTGGACCCTCCACCAGAAAAGTTACGTTGTGCACCTTTAATGCAAGTGAAACACCGCTTTGATGTCTTTGTTTTGCTCCAGCCCAGATCCAGTACGAGCCCCCACTCCCGAGCCAGAGGGCCTTCCTCACCCAGAGCATGCTCGTGGGTCACATGATCAAGTTCATCATCACCTACCCTACGGTGAGTTAGCATGCTAACAGACTAATTCAACCCATACAGCACATGCTACATACAGTGTTTTGCTATAGTGAAAACTGGGATTGAACATGTAATATTCTAGGCTATAGTCCGTTAGCCTGGGATCCAGACTGGCAGCTGGTCAATACTTTACCGAGATATTAGTCTGGTCACTGGTGAATTTCCTCGAGTTCAGATGGGCGTGATGAACTGGTGAATTAGCCAGTCAGAGACACGCATGGTCTGTCTGTATCAAAACAAATGTGGCTGCTTACGAGGAAAAAAAGGAAGGAAA
Organism: Periophthalmodon schlosseri; assembly: GCA_000787095.1. Taxonomy (NCBI): domain Eukaryota; kingdom Metazoa; phylum Chordata; class Actinopteri; order Gobiiformes; family Gobiidae; genus Periophthalmodon; species Periophthalmodon schlosseri. Next base: position 31,951 of record KN486707.1, read on the forward strand.
TTAAAGCCGCAAGCGGCATCGAACGACCCTCGCGGGCCGCGCTTCAAAAAAATTTCAAAAAGTAAAAAAAAA
>JACM01041596.1:0-10895 GCA_000787095.1 Periophthalmodon schlosseri
CTCTTTCCTCTCCCTCGATACCGTTTCTTCAGAATCATGTGTCATATCTGTTACGGTTAGTGTGGAGTTTGGGAGAATCAGCCAAGACTGTTCCCCACAAACACTTTAAGAAGATCTATTGTGCTTGTGTCTGCTCTGAAGTTCTAATCTATGACACCCGTGGATTATTATGATATAATTTGGACATTTTAAATCACAATATTTATATAAAACAACTTAATAAAAGAAACAAATCCGCTGACATCTGCGTTAGAAAACTGCGGTGCCCAGTGGGAGCTGACGCCGCCGTAAACGCCACCGCAACAAAGAGTCAGCACCTCCTACGGACAACTGCACATCATGATAAAAAACTAAAAATAAAATCCCAAAATGACCACATGACGCTGCCAAATCCTTTGTGTATCATCGATTAAGAAAAAAAATGGAGAACTAAGCGCGTACGCCACAGTGGGTTTGTACCGGTGGCGGTGAAAACGGGAACCGATCGGCAATATGGCGTCTTGAAAATAAGCGATTAAAGAATCCTCAGACATGCACGAATCACTCCAGAAACAACGTCAGAGGGTAAATGAGAAGAAGAAACAACTATGACATGGTGAAAAGCTCTGAAAAGTTTACATTTTGCTTAACAGGTCCGCTTTAAAAAAACACTTTGATTATAAAATCTCAATAATGGCACTGCTTTGAGATGATTAAACTTATACATCTCACCGTCAGCGTTCAGCTCATGTTTATTTGCAGTTAAACCCGCTGCATATTAACACGCAATTTGGACTCAAGTTATTACTGAACGGGTTGACACAGTAGCTACACAGTGTTTTGCAATAATCCGCCATGTAGTGTTTAATAGGCCGATTTATGTTGCATTTCTTTAACTAAAAGTTTCTGTATTACCACGAAAAACATGTATTCTTACTGTGTGCAGGCTTGCCTCTTCACAGATCTGACCTGTAATTGATATTGTATAAATTCTATGTATTATATTCGCCTTATGACATCACTTTATCGCCCTCAACAGTATTTAATAATTCATTTTGAGAGATACTTGAGTGGACTAAATACATTTTCTATTGAGTTGTTTGACATGTTTGAGAAAGCACCGCCCCTGGACCATACTGCGCGTCTTAAACCAAACTGCAGCAGGAGCCTGTTTCCTGTGCGGAGCGAGGGGGTCAAAGGTCACATGTACAGACGTCCTGCTAACTTCATTTAACATGCTTTAACATGCTTTAACATGCTTTAACACGCTTTAACACGCTTTAACACGCTTTAACGAGCTTTTACTGCTGCCACATTTGGGACGTTTTAGGTTCATAACCTCATTTTGACCTCTGACCTCTCAGTTCAACTCATACCCTGGAGATTTAGCGTTACATAACAGTAGAGCGTGTGCGACGCTTTGTGCTGTAGTTTTTTAAAAGGTGAATAAGGGAAGTAATTATAATGTCTACTTTTATGAAAATCTCATTTTTAAACAACTAGTCAGTTTTGCCGATCCCGTGCGCCAAATATCTGGGTAAATTCAATCTAAATTCAGGTAAATTTAGTCTTGGAATAGTCCTGGTTTAGTCCTGGTTTGGATCCAGTTAGGGCTTGGAATCAAAGTCTTGGTTTGCACCCAATTTATTCCCAGTTTAGTCTTGGTTTAATCCTGGCAGTGATGGAAGGTAACAAACTACAAGAAGTAAAGTACTGTACTTTACTGTAAAATTTAGTAAAAGTAAAAGTAGTAGAGAGTTTTTACTTTTACTTCACTACATTTGAGAGCAGTATCTGTACTTTCTACTCCACTACATTTTTGAACTGGACTGTAAAGTAAAAAGTACTTTTCACATGTTTTGAGGGGTTATTCCTGCCGTGTTCGTGGTAACCTCCTGACTAAAGTTTTCGAGTTCAAGCTTCGGCTTTGAGCGAACAAAAATAAATGCACACAAGAAATTGCTGCTGTTGACCAAAACATGCATCATTTTTAATCAATATCGCTACATTTAACACTTTAACAAATTAACACCACTTGAGTGAAATACTTTTAGTTTTTACTCTTAAAGTACATTTTTAAATTACATTACATTTACATTCTTAAATACTTTTACTTAAGCAGATTTTTTTCATGTTAGACTTTTACTTGAGCAACTTTTTACCTTTGTATCTGCACTTTTACTTAAGTAACAAAATTGAGCACTTCATCCACCGCCGAATCCTGGAATAGTTCATGTTTTGGTCTGGATCAGTGCAGACCTGCTTTAGTCCTGAAATAAAAGTGCTCGTTTAGTTCTAATCGCACTTTAGCGACACTTGATTCACCGTTTAACTCTGGAGTAACAGTCCTGGTTTAGTTTAGTCCTTGATAGACCTGATTTAGTCCTTGTTTAGTCTCCTTTTCATGATCATTGTTTTGCCACCCAGAAGAAATTATGAAGTCAAATTATAAACTACCAAAATAAAAAAAACTAGGCAAGAGTTTTAGTATCTATGTTTTAGTGAGACGTCTAACCTGCCGCATTCACTTTAACGGAGCGATACACGTTTGTATTGGTGGTAAATATGTAAACATTGTCGCTCTAGTCTAGATTTCTGTACTGCGTCGAATTTTCTGAGGCGTCTGACACTCGTTGGGGAAAAGGAACGATTCAAAACTCCGCCAGATTCAAGTCCAAGTACCAACCGACCACCACCGACACTCGCACGCGGCACATCCAAAGCAGCGTCTTGGTGGGTGAAGTGTCTTGCCTAAGGACGCAAGCGGACCCTGATGTTCCCAGCGGTCTCCCGCGCAAATTTATCAGAAATATCATCAGAAAATATATCATTACTGGCATTTCAACAAGACCAACGCTGCAGGGACCTTTGATGGAACTGAACTTTACAATTTTGTCACAGTTCTGCCTGTTTCTTCATGTTTATCCCAGTCCGGCTCCGTTTTCCAGCCTGTTCCGGTCCTTCTTTTGCTACCTCCCTGTTTTCCCTGCAGCTGCTATTCATTTCCTAATCAGCCCTAGTCTATATAAACTCCCGCTGTTCATTCAGTCGGTGCTAGATTGTCAATCAGTCAAGAGAGACGCTCGTACCTGAACAAATCTGTTTGCGTTCTGCAATTCTGAACTTGTATTAAAGTCTGTCTGAGGGACCTGTTCCTGAGTTTATTTTCCCAGTCTGTTTCCCATTTTGATTCCCCGTAGCGGAAGAGATTTGTGTTGATATTAAATAAGCCATTCATTCCTCAGTTGTTTATTGCCTTAGTTGTCGTATTAAGAATTACCTGTTTGAAGGACACTTTCTGTTGTATTTACTTAGACTAAGAAGTTTGGCTGTATATTTTGTGTTGCATTTGAATCCAGTTTTACCTGCGTGATAAATTTGCCTCATGGTTGAAAAGTGTAAATCTTAAGATCGGGTTTAAAAATGTCTTCAGATTTGTATGAAGGTACTTTTTTTTCCCCCACATGAAACGGCTTTGGAACTTTTTAGATCCTTTTGAAATTGTGAATAAATCAAAATACCAATTGTCAGTAAAGTCCAAATGTGATCATGTTGACTTCATATCTGGCAACAGTGATATGTAATGTTTATGAAATACTTAAACAGTCCTGTATGAAAAAAAATCTTCACTACAGGCTAATGGGAAAAACTATAGTCTGGACTCATTAAATAAGTTGAGTTCTCCGTTTTATTTGAACTGTTAGAAGACGCTGCGTTGCCGTGTTGAACTTATGTTGTTGTGATATTTAGTTTGTGCTCTTGAAGGAATATTACAGTAATCTACTTTTATTTGACCTTCTGAACTTTTTTTTTTAACGTTTTACTAACTAACTATATATAATGTGCGTAGTGTGTGTTTTTGTTTTTGCTGACATCCTACACTTTGCCTGGGGCCTGCAGCTGAAAACAAACTGTAGCTAAAACTGGCACATTAACACAAATGTTTATTCATTATTAATTATCGTTATTATTGTTCCCGTTGAAACTAACAGATCAAATAACTCAAACATAACCTGCATTTACAGCTGACTGACAGTAGGGGTGGGGTTTAATACGTTTTCTTCTTCCCACTCCTTTTTGAGCTTAAAAAAGAAAAAAATTGTGAAATGTGCATTGTGTCCTTGATACATAAATAAAGAAATGAGTGAAAATGAATGAATATTCCTCCGAGGGCATTTGAACAGAACGACTGGTGTAGTTTTAGAGAATAAATCACATGTATTTATAATGTATAAAACATCTTTATTCGATTTAAACTACATCGTTGAGTTGAATGTGGTTATTATTACTAAAACCCAAACATTAGATGGCTTAGATACTTTATTGATCCGCAAGAAACTTCAGATGTTTTAATGGCGAAGCTGCAGCAGTGTTTCGAACTGTTTCTTTGTCATGACTTTGACATTACGCACACGCTAATGCAGTTATATTTGTGTTTTTATGCTCCGTCATGTCCACATTTTGTCTTAATTATTGTATTTGGGAAAATCTTCACATGATTTTGAAAAATAATAAGCCTATTTTGAATATTCATCAGTCAGAATGTTCAGGAATGATGATATCGCAGGACAAATCTGTATATATTAAGAGCCTTGTTCTTTAGGCGGCTCATTTTGTGCCGAATTCTGCAGACGACAGACGCACTTTACGTCTGAGAGACACTGAACTCGACAAACAAGGCTCCAAACCAGCTGTTTTTCCCTTACAGTGAAACGGGTGAGGTACTACCCACATTTCTCTGCATTTTGACTACAGCAGTGACATCTGCAGTAGTTTAAGAGTTTGTGACAGAGGCAGGGTTTTCATGTTGATACAGATTATTGACGCCCACACTTCCGCCTCTCTACAGGTGCATTTTTGAGCGGAAAACTCATTTACCTGAGTCAACTACTTCTGTCAGATCTGGAGCTGGGTCCCCGGGCTCCTGACAGTTTGCCCCAGCCGTACGGAAGGATGGGTCAAATGCAGAGTACAGATTTTCCAATGGGGACAATCAAAATGTAAGTTGTACAGCTGTATTCAGTAGTGGATGAAGTACTCAATTTTGTCACTTAAGTAAAAGTACAGATACCAGAGCAAAGAAATACTCAAGTAGATTTTTTCATGTGATACTTTTACTTCAACAGATAGTAGAGCAAAAGGAACAAATCCCTTCTCTCAAATGTTGTAAAGTAAAAGTAAAAAGTATCCGCTTTAAAATCTACTTAAGTATAAATTTTAGGTATCTGTACTTTAGTTAACTACAGTACTTTACTACTTTTACTATCTGTACTTAGTTAACTACAGTACTTTACTACTTTTACTTCATTACATTCCACCACTGGCAGTATTTCAGTGCAAGAAGTTCTCACTGTTAAGTACTTACAAAATTCATGACTTTTTAACTATTAAATCCTTTGAGCCATGTCTGGTATCCTAAAAGTACACAGTTAGGCCTCCATGTACGTCACATTTGGGTACAGACTTGGAGTTCGCTCGTTAACGTGAAATAAAATGACCTTTACCTGGACTTAAGGAAGGATGGAGCGTGAGATTGACAGGTGGATCGTGCAGCGTCTGCAGTGATGCGGTCGCTGTATCGGACTGTCGTGGTGAAGAAGGAGCTGAGTCGAAAGGCAAAGCTCTCGATTTACCGGTCAGTCTACGTTTCCTACCCTCAACTATGGAGCTTTGGGTAACGACCGAAAGGACAAGATCGCGGATACAAGCGGCCGAAATGAGCTTCCTCTGCAGGGTGGCTGGGCGCTCCCTTAGAGAGAGGGTGAGGAGCTCAGTCATAGAAGGAGCTCGGAGTAGAGCCGCTGCTCCTCCACATTGAGAGGAACCAGCTGAGGTGGCTCGGGAATCTGTGCCGGATGCTTCCAGGCACGTCCCACTGGGAGGAGGCCCCGGGGAAGACCCGGGACACGCTGGAGGGACTATGTCTCTCGGCTGGCCTGGGAACGCTTTGGGGTTCCGGACTATGTCCTCGGCTGGCCTGGGAACGCTTTGGGGTTCCATCGGAGGAGCTGGAGGAAGTGTCTGGGGTGAGGGAAGTCCGGGAGTCCATGTTTAACCCATTGATTAACTACCACATATCACCAGATCTGTGATAATCAGAAAATCAGATTTGATAATCAGATTTTGGCCATGTAAACACGAAAACACTGTAAATACTGTGTAATCTGATTTTACTGGCCATGTAAATGTACTTTCTGTTTACGTGACGTTTCAATAATCTGATCACTAAAGAAATCAGATAATGATCAGATTTCTGGAGTACGTGTAAACATAGCACAGCATGATGGGTTCGCTCATATATGGTTTTGTTTTAGGTCCCACTGTCTCACCAAAGAAAAAGACCTGTTTCCAAAGAATGTTCTCCGGGTTGAAACGGTTCAACTGTTTCTGCTTTGACACCGAGGAATAAGCTAAGTATTCCTCTATTCGACTTTTTCTCAGCAGCAAAAAAATAATTCATTTAATTGGCTCAAAAATTATCTGGGAATAAACAATGAATGAAACAAAAACACGAGAGGGGGATTTGGGGAACAAGGTGGACTTCATTACTGGCTGTAAAAGCTCTGGTACAATTCAGGATACAGTCTGTACGTTGAATCCCCCTGGTGGTCAATACAAGAATAAAATAGAGGGAGGGTTGCATAAAAACAGTCCGGCTGAAATACCTACTGAAGTACTGGATTCCGCTGTCCCGACGCTCCAGTCAACGCCAACTGCCCAGTCGTTTTAAGTACTCGGCGCCGTGTCAACCTCTTACTACACCCTGGTCCAAAATGTCTCTTGTTCATACTGTGTTCGGACATTGTCAGCCAAAATTTTGCAGGTGTTTACTCTACAAACATGTGAAACAGCTGGATCAATCCCTGACTATTTCGATTGTTGTTTGATTGACGTCGTCGTTGTGTGAACAAAGTGGCGGATGGAGACGTCCGTATGACGCCATATACCAGCTTCGGTACCTGAGCCCGTTTCAGCAGCTTTTACTGTCGTCTGCAGCTTCAGCCTCACTCCAGGAGAAGAAAGATGCGACTGCTCAACTGGTCCATTGCTTTCTTAGATGGTTATTATACGAGCCTATGTGGATCCCCATGAAATTATATTATTTTCCTATATATAGCTAAATACTCTTTATACTTTCACGGTCATTTAGCTCATTGGAATAACCTCAGCACAACTCCAGGTCTGTTTGTGACGAGGAAACATTATAACATCAGAAAATAGCGTAATATGGACCTTTAAGTGTAATTACCAAACCCCTGCAACAGGATTTGTAACACAATCTCACTGTCTGTTATTGTCTAACGCCGTTGCACCATGTGACAAACAAAGGTGTGTGAAACTGTCCACTTCTCCGGCACCTCGTCCGATGAGCTCAGTCAAAGTGGTGTGTTTGGCTTGAGGGCGGCTGTATAATTACATCAGTGTCATTTCACAAAGGAGAGACCCTCCATAATGATTTAATCCAGGCCCGAGCAGAAAGGGGGCGAGCCAGGGCAGCCTTCCTCCTCCCCTGTACCTTTGCTCTGCTTGGTGATCCCGGTCCTGGCTTCAACATGGTCTAGTTCTGGTTTAGAGCCAGTTTAGTCCTGATTTAGTCCTGGTTTGAACCCAGTTTTGTGCTAATTTGTCCTGGTTCAATCTTGCAGTAGTAATAGTTTTGGCTTATATCTGGATTATGACAGTCCTAGTGCAGTTTTTAGGGTTGGAGTTAGACCTGGTTTAGTTCTGGTTTAGTCCTGGTTTTGTCACGGCATAGTTTAGTCACTGGCCAAGTAGGTCACTCTTGAAAAAAAGCTCAATGAGTTTTTAACCTGGTTAAATAAAGGTCAAATAAATACAAAATAGTCACAGTTCTGGTTTCGTCCTGGAATAGAAATCCAAGTTAAGTCCCTTTGGCAGATATAATGTATTTTACCTACATGCGAGATAATCTAATTAAAATAATATTAGCAAATAAATTGAAGAAAGATATTTGAAACCACAAATACACAATGTTTGTCTGAGTTTATTCAAATCGTCTTTATGTAAAAAGCATCACGGTTTTTCACATAAGGTTTTGTTCACATTTGAAATTTTTAAGTTAAAATTTTCAGATATTTTTGTGTTTTTACTTTCTTTGTAAAATGACGTGTGGTTGGAAAAGGAGAGAGGGGAAAACCTGCTACAAACACATCCAAAAATAGGTCTTGAATGTCCAGGGTTCGAGTCCTTGTGCTGTTACAATGTAAAACACAGGAAGCACCATTTAACTCCGATTGGAAGGGTCTCATTTGGCAATAACAATCAACCCGCCCCTTTCCCTAATAAGGAATGGGAAGTCCTGTCATGTGACCACAGTGAGGGCCAATCAGATGCCGTTTGGCTGTTTTGTTTTGGGTTTTTTTTTTACTTTGTGGCATCCTACTCTGCTTTCTTAGTCTTCCTCTTGCGTGCTCCTTCGCTCAGCTCCTCCTTTGTTTTGAGGGGGGAGGTGGGGGCAGGGGGGTGGTGGTCCTCCTCGCCGCCCCCTAGAGGAGAGCCGAACAGCAGGTGGCAGACCCAGGACTCAATCAGGGCGAAGGGGGAGCCGTGGGAGTGGCGAGCCGTCATCACAACCTGCAGAGGTAAAGGAAATAAGGGGATGTTTATGGTTTACTTTATCGTCGCTGTAGGGAAGTTTTTCTTCTGCATTTGGCCCATTTTTCAATTCCGCTGGGGCAACCTGTCAGGACCAGTGGGCAAGGTTTATATTAGTTTTGCCAAATGAGCTGTTTTAGTAACACTTCAGACAAAAGTTTGGACAAACCTACTCATTCAATGTTTGTTCTTTCTGCATTTTAGATACACACAGAAGATATCAAATATATGAAGGAAGATAAACTGCCTGGCCAAAAAAAAAGTCGCCACCTGGATTTAACTAAGCAAATACGTGTGAGCCTCCTATTGGATAATTACTGCAGGTTCAGCAACAGTCTGTGCTCAAAGGATGAGGTCAGCTGACCACCTGAATATACTGAATGACCAGGTTATTCCATCAGTGGATTTGTTCTTCCCTGATGACACGGGCATATTCCGAGATGACAATGCCAGGATTCATCGGGCTCAGATTGTGAAAGAGTGGCTCAGGGAGCATGAGACGTCATTTTCACACATGGATTGGCCACCAGAGTCCAGACCTTAACCCCATTAAGAATCTTTGGGATGTGCTGGAGAATCTTTGGGATGTGCTGGAGAAGGGTTTGAGCAGCGTCAGACTCGACCATCATCAATGCGAGATCTTGGTGGAAAATTAATGCAACACTGGATGGGAAATAAATCTGTGACATTGCAGAAGCATCGAAACAACGCCACAGCGAAACTAAAGGCGTCCAATGAAATATTAGAGAGTGTGACCTTTTTTTTGTGGCAATTTTTTTTTTGGCCAGGCAGTGTAGATGGAATTATGTAGGTATTTCACACTTTTGTCTTTACTACATTCCATATGTGTTCATTCACCGTTTTGAAGCCTTCAGTGAGAAACCGCAAACGGTCCAAACTTTAAACTGACACTTTAAACTGACTGTAACTATGGTGGACTTTAACAGTGTGTTTCATAACGAGCTCTTAGGCCCACACTGCACTGTTCTGTGTTGCATGGACAGGCCTCATGTGAAGCTCAGAACCTCCAGAATTCACTCACTGAGCGGCAGAGGCTGCACTAGCACTGAGTCATGACGGGTGCTGGGGTTTAAGGAGTGAGGATTCAGATCAGAGAGAGTTCTTTTAGGTTTAAACCAACTGGATTTCAGCACTGAAACTGGCAACAGAAATGAGAGACTGACGTGAGGCTCATTCTGCTTTCTGATTGGATAATCCTTTTGAAAATCAAAACACCAAATTATAAAATAAACAACATGGGCATTATGTCCAGTGCTTGTGTAATTAAAAATAAATCAGTTTTACAGTTATCAGTAAAAGGTGTATTTGAGTTGAACATGTTTACCCCACCTGTGTCAAGGGGCATAAATAGATCATGTTTGTGATATTTTAAAGTAGAACTAAAAACTAAATCAACTTTTTTTGGCTACTAAATATGTTTTTTAGTGTTTCTAGTTTCTAGTCTATTTGTGCAACACTGCCCTCTGGTGTTTAATAAACTATATACACACTAGTCATACTTTTTTTTTTTTTGTATTTCTCACTGTATCCAATTTTCTCTCAGGTTCTGTTGGTGCTGCGTTCGTTCTGTTGGTGCTGCGTTCGTTCTGTGGGTGCTGCGTTCGTTCTGTGGGTGCTGCGTTCGTTCTGTGGGTGCTGCTGTGTTTCTGTGGGTGCTGCTGTGTTTCTGTGGGTGCTGCTGTGTTTCTGTGGATGCTGCTGTGTTTCTGTGGATGCTGCTGTGTTTCTGTGGGTGCTGCTGTGTTTCTGTGGGTGCTGCGTTCGTTCTGTGGGTGCTGGTCGTACCTTGGAGGTGGCCATGAAGAGGGTGAAGCCCAGGATGAGAGTGCTCTTGGCCACAGGGAGCAAGTGCGCCTCCTGCAGGGTGAAGAGGATAGCACCGTACAGGCTGGCCTTGGTCGGGCTGGAGGACGAGAGGATGGGGGTAAATAAGACCACACCAAACTAAAACTAAACTAACGATAACTGTCATTTTTCTTTGACTTTGCCTGAAATGTTCCGCAGTATATCTTTATGTGGAATATTCCAGGCAAAGGATCCTCCAACAGAAAAGTTAGATAGTGTACATTTAATTCCTTTTTCAAAAGATGTTTCAAATCATTAATATTTTGATAGTGTTTGAATGCACAAAATTAACTAATTGGCTTCAGGATAATTGTAATAACCTCTTGTTTTCTCCATGTACACTTTTACTCATTCTATACTTTTTTTTTCTTTTATGTCTTGTTTGTATGTTTTTTATTAATGTAGTTTTTAAAAATATGTATTATTATTATTAT